>UESW01004926.1:125953-191072 GCA_900491605.1 Calamus simplicifolius | reverse complement strand
CCTTAGCATTACAGCATTAAGCAATGATACTAGTAGACAAATTGTCTAAATCAATTAAGTATAATTGCCATTTCTATTTCCAACAAATATAATGCTATTGTCAATGAAATTAGAAACAGTGCAGATAGAAGCTTCAAAGGAAACTTTGAAACCTTATCACACAATTGGCTAATACTAATTAAATTATGTTTAAACCATCACATATAAAATATTTTCTATAAAAGTGGATGGAGTTATTGAATTTACCAAGGCCCATAATTTGACCTTTGCCATTATCTCCAAAAGTAATAACTCCTCTTTTAACTTCAAGGGTGATGAATTGATCCTTATCACCCATCATGTGCCTTGAGCAGTCGCTATCAAGATACCATTTTCGTTTTGATCTTTGGCACAAGACACTACTACTGCAAGATAATCAAACTTTTTGTTTAGGTACACAAGCTTTCTTGGGTCCTTCATGGTTAGTAACAATAAAGATTGTTCCTTTTGGAACCCTATTTTCTTTTCTTAATCATCATCAAATTTTTGCTAGTTTTCTAATATTGCATTCATATGAGTTATGTCCTTTTAAACCACATTTGAAAAGTAATTAGGAGATTGGCCAGCACATACAAAGATGTTTTTCAAAGATTTTGCTTCCTAAGAGGATTATATCCTAATCCTGCCTTGTCAAAAATAGCCTTTTGACTATCTAAAATCATGTTTAATTTAAAGAACTTAAGGTAAATCTATCACTATATCCTTATATTTTTCTATTTCTTTCTTTAACTTAATGTTTTCATCAGAAATTGATTCTTTTTCTTTAAAGAATCTTCTTTTTCAGATTTAAATCTTTAATTTCAAGAGCTAATATTTTTTCTCTTTAAGAAGATTTACATTTTAGTTTTTAAGATTTGCTTTTCTTTTTCAAAACTTTAAAATCATCAACTAATTCATTAAATGCATCAAATAATTCTTCAAATGTAAAGTCATAGTTTCAGTACTTACTCATCATTCTTTTGCCATGAAGTAAATGTTTGCAACTTTCTTTTGTTCTTCCTCTGAAGAGGATTCTTCACTATCGCTCCATGTTGCAACATAAGCCTTCTTCTTCTTTTTGTAGGCTTTCTCAATTGAGGACAATCTAATCTAAAGTACCCCGGTTTCTTACATTCATAACATATAAGGGGGTCTTTTCCTTGTCCTTGTCCTTCTCATTTTCTCCTTCCATTTTGATTCCGGATTTTCTTTTGTAGAAGGTCTCCTTCTTTGCATGAATCTTTAAACTTCTTAGCAAGGAGTACAGTCTCCTCATCATCATCATCTTCTTCATCACTACTGCTCCTTTCATTTTCTGCAGCCTTGAGGGAAATTGTTCTCTTCTTTTTGACCTCTTCCTCTTGATGTTGTTTCATGGTCAGTTTATGGGTCATCAGGGATCCAAGTAACTCTTCCAAAGGTAGAACATTTAGGTCTTTGGCTTCTTGGATGGCAGTTACTTTTGCTTCCCATGATCTTGGAAGAGACCTAAGAATTTTATGCACCAAATCAGAATTAGTATAGGTCTTACCAAGACTTTTTAGATCATTAACTATATCAGTGAATCTAGTGTAGATGCATGTGATTGATTCAGTTTGTTCCATGCTAAACAATTCATATCTATGCACTAGAATGTTAATTTTTGATTCTTTTACTTGATTAGTACCCTCATGGGTAACTTCTAATCTATCCCAAATTTCTTTAGCAGAAATGTAAGTAGAAATTCTATTAAATTCATTAGCATCTAAAGCACAATATAAAACATTCATGGCTTTTGCATTAAGCTGAGCCATTTTCCTATCATTCTCATTCCAATCCTTTCGGGTTTAGAAACTATTGAACCATCAACTAAGTGTGTGGGTGCTAGGTCCATTAATGATTACACTCCATAGTTCATAATCTAAAGCTTGAATAAAAATTCTTATTCTAGCTTTCCAATAAGAATAATTTGAAACATTAAATGAAAGGGTCTATTTGTGGATTGACCTTCAGCAAATGAAGATCCAGCTTGAGCTGCCATTTGGATCTTTGACTCTTGATCATTGGATCAAACAAAAAAAAATGAGCACTTGCTCTGATACCAATTGTTGGCCGAGATGGCAACCCAAGAGGGGGGGTGAATTGGGTTCTTTTAAAAAACTTTAACTTTTTTGACAACTATTTGCTTAATATCAAGATGTGCAAATGTAAATGATGAGAGCTAAGCACAAATGAAGAGAGTAGAGAGAGAGAGGCAAAAGCACGACAAACATAGATTTTATAGTGGTTTGGTGTATCCAACACCTACGTTCACTCCCAAGCAGCACTTGGGTCCACACTATAATCCACTTGATTACAGTCGAGTTGTTTTACAAGCTCACAACTCAAACTTATTGTTTTCTCTGGGATCACAACGAACCCAGCTGGTTTTTACAGGCTTACCAGCTCACAACCTAACCCACAAGCTATTCTTAGCTTATCCCGAGGTATACTACCTCCACTAATTCAATCCCTGATTGAATTAGCAAGCAACAATAGAAAATAGAGTTGAAATACAAAACTGCTCCTCAAATGAGCAAATATTCAATTAAATAAACAAAGGTAAGAAAGTTTGTTTGAAGCGATTTTGATTTGAGCTTTTCTTCTTTTCTTCTTCTCCTTTGAAAGATTGAATCAGGCCTCAGCTCAGATTCTTCACTGGAAATCGCAGTTGAGAAGTTGAAGAAATTTAGGGCTTTTTGAACTCCTTTTCACTTTGGAAATCCTCCAATTTCAATCTTCGAAAGCTTCGGATTTCTCTTGAATCTCTGTTCAGTGGATGGACGTGGACTCATAGATTTCTTTCTTTCTTTTTGACTGAATATATCTCTCAACTTTTTCTAATAATTTCTCTCTATTTCTTCTATTTTTTCATTTTTCTTTTTTTTCGTTCTATTTCGTTCTATATATTTTTCAAATGGATAAATCCCTCTTTTTTATAGATCCATAGGTGAATATATCCGTTGGAATGTACCTGGATAGTTCGTCCACACACAAAAATAACCATTAGAAGTTAGGTGAAGAAATATTATTGTTGGAGTTGATCTGTCACTTTTGGAAAAACATCCTTAACAGGTTGGAGTTGGCTCCAACTTTTCATGTGTTGGCTCCAAGTCGGGGTGTCCAAAAATAGTAATAAAAGTTCGTTGAAGAGTCGGCTCTAAAAAAGTTAAGTATCAGCTCGACGCATTCGGGAGTCGGCTCCAGAATTCAAAGGTGTCGACTCTAACAATGTCCAAATAATATGCTCTCTGTACTCAGGTTAGAGTCAGCTCCAGAAACTCAGGTGTCGGCTCCCGAACTCTAGGTGTTGGCTCCAGAAACTGACGCAGAAGGTACTTCACTGTATCTCAGGTTGGAGTCGGCTTCGAAACTATAGGTGTCAACTCCAAACCATGCCGAAATTCTAGAAAAGTTATGATACGCCCTGGGGTTAGCTCCAGACTATTGAAGTGTTGACTCTAAGTTTTGAACTTAAATAATTTCCATTAAAATTCGATTCAAAACTTATTTCCTTATTCCTTTTGACTGATTAAACATTCTTAATCCCTGAAACACTTATCAAATTTATCAGAATTATAATGAATATACTCATGCTTTTGTTAATCATCAAAATCAATAATTGGGTAAATTATTCATCAATAATTTCCCCAACAAGTATTGAATAGTTAGGTTTGATGGGGCCAGTAAACCTCATGGGTAATGTGATGCACTTAGGTTGGACTCCTAGTTAGCCACCCAAGTCAGCCCTCTTTGGCCAGCTTCAGCCCCGGTCAGCTTCAGCCTCGGCCAATATACCTCGGCCAGCTTCAGCCTTGGCCAGCCTCAGCCTCGGCTAGCTTTAGCCTCGACCAGCTTCAGCCTCGGCCAATATACCTTGGCCATCCTCAGCCTCGGACAGCTTCAGCCTCGGCCAATATACCTCGGCCAACCTCAGCCTCGGCCAACCTCAGCCTCGACCAGCTTCAGCCTCGGCCAACATACCTCGGCCAACTTCAGCCTCGGCCAACATACCTCGGCCAGCTTTAGCCTCGGCCAGCCTCAGCCTCGGCCAGCTTCAGCCTCGGCCAGCTTCAGCCTCGGCCAACATACCTCGGCCAGCTTCAGCCTCGGCCAGCCTCGGCTAGCTTCAGCTCATCCAGCTTCAGCCTTGGCCAATATACCTCGGCCAGCCTTAGCCTCGCCAGCTTCAGCCTCAGCCTTGGCCAGCTTCAGCCCCGACCAATATAACTCAGCCAATATACCTCGTCCAGCTTCAGCCTCGGCCAATAAACCTCGGCCAGCTTTAGCCTCGGCCAACATACCTCGGCCAGCCTCAGCCTCGGCCAGCTTCTGCCTCAGCAAGCTTCAGCCTCGGCCAGTCAGCCTAAGCCACCCAAGCAGTTCCCTAGTAGCCACATTGTGGGGTCCACGTGCCTGGCTCCATCGATGTCCGCACAGGACAACAGACGTACGATATGGGGGACACATCTAGCAAGCGTCGTAACGGCCGCCCATGCCCTGCAAGCCTGAATAGCCTGCAGCAACCATCCAAATCAAGTGGCCACCCACTCTGATGAAACTTGACCCACCAACTATGCAGCCATCCATATTTGACGGAACATGGCCTACACCTCTAACAAATCACATGGAGGTCAGCTCTACCATTGCTGCCATCACCTTAAATGCTCTAACAAGTGGCAGCACCCCAAGCCTCACAACATCAGCTCTGACACTTCACCCATAAAATTCATCATTATGGAGCCTCAACCACTCAAGCCAGACAGTCTCTAAGCATCTATAAAATGGGTAAAAGGGATCCCGACCAGGTAACTCGATGAAACGAACTCATCCCACTCCTAAATGCTCATTCTTGCTCACAAAGAGCACGGCTCTAAGCCTCTCTCTTCTCTTTTTCAAGCTTCCTCAAGCTCACGGTTGTTGCCCAGAGCACTGACTTGAGCGTCGAAGGATCCCAGCCAGAATCTTTGGCCCCTCGGGACTTGTTTGCAGGCCCCTAGGCACAAGGAGCTCGCTGGAGGATCCCGGGCTCACTGAAGGAGGTGATCGGATGCTCACGGACGTTCGAGGATGGTGATTTGGTGTCAACAGATTGGCGCACCAGGTAGAGGGGCGAGAAAGCAGAGCTTTGCGACACTAAGCTACAAGCCCTCACTCCCTCTACGACAACAATGGTGGATAAAAAGGTGGTGATGACAAAGACGCAAGAGGCTTCTGCCAGTAACGCCGGGGGGGCACCCTCAATGGGCTGCGTGATCGCTGTCGTTGGCAGTCAAAAATAAAACTTATTCATTATTATAGCTAGTGGTGAATCGGAATTGTATCCTCAGGGATCAAGGGCAATTATTTCACGAAAGAGAAAAAAAAATTTATCTTTAAAGGATTATATTAAGAATAGCGGTTATTAAAAGATAACAACTAATTAATTAACAAAATTTAAATAGCAGGAGAAGCAACCCAGGAATCCGAATCCACCATGCAAACAGTTTTATCTTCTTTTTTTAATGTTGCAATAGTAATAATTTTTGCAAATTTAAAATTAGAATAATTTATCTCTTATCAGGCACGGACCGTATCGAGAGATCACGGCACATCTGCTTAGAGTATAAACTATCTAATAATTTTAAGGTTAAGGGTCTAATCTATCATACTACGATCTGTCTCTCTTAGGCACGTACCGTATCCTGAGATCACGGTACATCGATAGAGGTACAGACCGTGTATGCCAGATCAAAACCTCAATCAAAAAAATAACTCAAAAGATATAATAAAGAAGAGCATAATTTTTATTGCATAGAAATTAAGAACAAAAAGAAAGATAAAACCTGATTACATGCTTCTTCATCATCCCAAGTTGAAGAATCTAGCCACGCATTGCTGCTGCCAGCATCCCCTCCATAATTTTTCTCTTCCAGGCCTAAATACAATAATCTAAATAAAAGAAGAATAAAAAAAAGCTTTGTAGAAACTCCTCCTCCTAACTACTGCATGAGGTCCTCCTTTTATAAAGCTCATCTAGGGTTTCCTCCTGCCTTAGTTTGCACCGGGAATCATGCGAAATCATCTCTTTCTTCCTTTTTGGGTAAACCGAATCCTGATTTGAGTGTCATCTGCATCATTGGACTCCAAAAATTGAGCTCTTTCCATCTATAGGCTTCTTTTCTGCAAACATCCATAAAAAGTATCAATTCTTAATAAATTTAAAGTAATTAATATTTATTTTAATAGTTAAATTGGGATAATAAATAGACTTATCACACCCCCCAACTTAATCATTGCTAGTCCCTTAGCAATGTAATTAAAATAAAACCATGCGTCACTAAAATTCTCTTTTGCAAAATTAAATCTAGGCTTAAGGTTGAAAGAAGATAGCCAGTATCACTAACTAAGTATTGAGTTTTTGAAGTAAATTTTGCTGTCAGAACTATTAGAAACTTTCTTAGAGTTCATCTATAGATCTACAGCACTTATGTTTGTGATGGCTAACTTAGCATTTCGGTATCTAGCTTGTAAGAAACAATGGTATCTTCGCTTATCACTTACTTTGATCAATTTTTATATACCCTCAAATTAAGCACATGACCTGAGGTAGCTTTCACATGCCTGATATATATTATTTATTTATTTTTAATTTTTTTAGCGATATCTTCACATTGCCCATTTTTGATGCGAACAACAACGCTTACTTAGGCGAAGGTGCCCGGTTACTCGATGGAAACCAATGTTTAGACTTTTTTTTATTTTTTTATTTATTTATATTTATTTTTTTATCAGGCAGGTAGCTCTTTCCTTAAATTCAAGTTTCTCTTCATTGGGTGTATATCAATTACCAATTTTCAGTAATAATCGAATCTCCAATTGACCTTACAACTAATACCTAATTTACCTCGTCAGTGTGCATGTGCAATGGAAGTGCTAATAGCCTTTAGATGACCTAAGTAGGTTACTAAAAGTCTGACCAGCTAGTCTACTCCTTGGCTCTTACAGTAATTAGCCAATACTTTCTAACTCTATTACCTTTTTCTAGTCAATTTTGCTCAAGAATTTCTTTCACAACACATGATTTATAAAAATTTTAAAATTTTCAAAAGATACCAAGGTTTTTCAAAATATTTTTCAAAAAGATTTCTCTTACCCCCAACTTAATTCTCATTGTCCTCAATGAAGTAAGAAAGAATAAAACAAGGAGAAACACCACCTGGATGAGATATGCCTCGTGTAATGTTAGGAGTGACCGTGCAGAGTAGTCTCTTATTCCTAAAAATAAGAATCATGAAATAAAGGTTAGAACATAAAAATTTTGGTTGCCTCCCAAAAAGCGCTAAGTTTAACGTCTTCAGCCAGACGTTATGGCTCACTTTGATTACCATTATCAAGGAGTTTGATGATCCCTTCCCTTACTACTTCCTTCATGGTTGGTTTAAGTTTTCTTTGGGGGTCTCTTATAGGCTTGGTTTTCTCCCTAAAGTGAATCCTATGTTGAATGATCGAGGGGCTAATTCCTTTTATGTTAGCCATGGTCCATTCTAATGCTTCTTTATTCTCATTCAATAGTTTCCCTTCTTGTGAGGAGTCTAGGTCAGTTGAAATAATCACAGGCAGGATTTCTGATGGACCTAGATATGCATAGTTGAGATGCTTGGGAAGTGGTTTCAGTTATAATTTGGGTGCTTCCTTTATTGATTGTTTGGGTAATGGTTCAGGTACTTTATCTAGTAGTTCAGTTGAAAGTTTCCATCTTGATTTTTCATCAATTATAGCAACCTCATTAATTTGCTCCCCATCTTGGTTTATGCAGGTTTTTAGGTCAAGCTTTTTATCACTAAGGTCAATTGAATCATAACAAGTATCTGAACATAATTTGAGTCGCTCGTTTGATGTGTATTGGTAAGATTAAAAATATTAAGATCAATTGACATATTTCCAAAGGAGAGTTTCATTAATCCATTTCGACAATTAATTAGGGCATTAGATGTGGCCAAAAATGATCTACCTAAAATCATTGGGATGTGGCTTTTTGGGTTTGTCATCGGTTCAGTTTCTAAAATCACAAAGTCCAATGGGTAGATAAAGTTACCAACTTTGATCAATACATCCTCTACTATTCCCTTGGGTACTTTCAAAGAGTGATCAGCTAGTTGTAGGATCATTTTCGTAGGCTTTAGTTCTCCTAACCCTAGTTGCTTATATACAAAGTATGGCAATATATTAACACTTGCTCCTAAGTCTAATAGCCCTATTTATGAGGGTGTTCCCCATAATGCATGAAATAGTGGTGATCCTGGATCTTTGTATTTTACTGGCATATGATTTGATAGATAAGAGCTTACACTGGCTGCCAAAAGGCTTTCTTGGGCACATTGATGGTCTTCTTTTTGGTACATAGATCCTTAAGGAATTTGGCATAGGCTGAGACTTGTTGGATCATGTCCAGTAAGGGGATGTTCACTTTAACTTGCTTAAAGACCTCTAAAATCTTATCGAATTGGACTAAATTTTGATTGGACTTAAGTCTATTTGGAATGGTGCTACAACCCTAATTTTTTGTTTATCTTCTTCTGGCATGGGCTCAACTGGTGGGTTAGGCATTATATTAGACTCTGATGCCTCAGGTGTTTCAGGCTGATCCAACTCAATAAGTTGTTCAAGTGGTGGGACTTCTAATTCTTCTTCTTCATATGTATCCATCTGATTATCTATTTGTTTCCTAGATTTTAATGTATGAATGACACTTAGTTGGTTAATCTAGGCTCCTTGTTTGGATCCTTGGATGTTTAGGTTCCTAGGGTTAGCTTCGGGCTGACTCGGTAGCTTAACCCATTCTCTTTCATTGAATGTTGTGGCTAGTTGACCTATCTGGGTTTCTAGTTTTGTAATGGATTGTGTGTGTAAGTGAAGAAGTTGAGTATTCATTTCTAGCCCTTTCAATGCTTGTAACACGTTCTCTTCGAAGTAGATCATAATGATTTGGTGAATGTTGAGGAGCACTTGGATATTGGGAATACGACATGCTTCTAAATTGGGTCTCCTGATGGTTAGGCCTAATTGATGTTGGACTGATGATAGGTTGGGGTTATCATGAAAAATTTGGGTGATTTTGCCAGTAGGATTGTAAGTATTCGAATATGGATTATTTCCTGGTCTAGGAGCCATTCGGGTTTGGGCTGGGTAGGCTTGCTCTTGAATAAGCTCAGGAAATTGGTATGCGGCTGGACATTCACTTATAGAATGGGTCGGACTCGAACAGATTATATAAGCCTCATGTAATTGAGTAGATGGGGAAGAGGTGTTTCCAACTTAGAATTTCGATCAAGTTTTTGGGATAGTTCATCAATTTTGATAGAGATGTCTATAGACTGACCTATGTTGTATATTCCCCCTCTCTTAGGTTTTATGGGAGGATCTCTACAAGCAGCAGACATGTAGTACCAGGAATTTTCACTTAGAGTTTCAAAAAGCTGCCATGCCTCATGTTCATTTTTTAGCATAAATGTTCCTCCACATGAGGCATCCACCATTTGTCGATGCCTTTCTGACAATCCATCATAAAAGCATTGAACTAACTGCCATTTAGGTATTGCATGGTGCGTATATTTCCTAGTTAATTCTTTTAATCTCTCCCATGTTTCATGAAACATTTCTCCCTCTAACTAAGAAAAATTGGTTATGGCTTTTCTAATTTGATTCATTTTTCCTATAGGAAAGTATTTCTTAAGAAATTCCCTCTGAAGTTGGTCCCAAGTTGAAATTATAATGTCTAGTAAATTTAACCAATACTTGGCTCTATCTTTTAGGGAGAAAGGGAATAACTTAAGCCTAAGTGCCTCATCGGAAAATTTTGAATCTTGACAGTTGAGCAAATTTCTAAGAATTCATCTAAGTGTTTATAGGGATCTTCATTTGTAAATCCATGAAAAGCTGGTAACATTTGGATTACACTAGACTTAATTTCATATTGAACAGCCTCTACTGGGGGTACTTGTATGCATGGTGAATATGTATATTGTGAAGGGGCGAAGTACTCCTTCAATTGACGTGGTGGATTATTTTCATGATTAAGATCCATAATGTATGCTCTATTTGCTCTACAAGTTCTCTTATTTCAGGGTTTAAGGATATGAGGTTGGATTGTAACGATTGGTGACAAATCATATACTCTACCAATACACTCTAAAGCAAATAGTAATTCAGTTTTTTTTTTAACTAATATAATAGAAGAGAAAGGAGAAGATTCTAAAAAAATATCCTAAAAGATTCATAGAACTAAGAGCAATGAATAATTTAATTAGGGTTTAATAATTCTTAGCAATCAAGTTAACAAAGTTAGACTCTCTACTCTAGGTTTACCCTAGATCTAGACAGCTCCTAACTTCCAAGACCACCTTGGAGCCCTCCAAGTCAAAAATTAGCTGATCAACTAGCCAGTTAAGGGTAAGGTCAGTGGGGGTCCCTCTGTTGCTTACTAGGTAAGCGAACAGAACCAATTAAGTAACCACTTTCCTTTCCTTTTTAGATACCAGTTAAGCAGTCAATCTCAACCCAGTCTAACTCTTTTGGGTGCTTTGTCCTATTGAGCTCGAGTTCCTTAGGGCTGATGTCTAGTTAATTTTAGAGTTAAAGGTTTGGATTAATGCAAAATGAAGGATGTGGTTTGTGGGCCAAGGAAGGGTGATGAAATCCCCACCTTATCTTGATTAGGAGTTTCTGCCCTTAAAGGTAATTATGAAAATACTATGCAACAAGCAGATGTCCACCTCTTGAAATTATCAAACAAAATTAATCTAATTATTTTTTTTTAGATTTCTGTGATTAAGTTTCTAATTTTCTAATAAATTATGAGATGTCATTGAAAAAAATTTTGAGTTTCGTAGAAAATAAATTTACCTAAGTCAATCTAAGCATAGAAATAAAATATTTTTTACTTTTTATTATATTTTATTTTATTTATGTATTATTATATATTATTTTTTTATTTTCTTAAATTAATTATATTTTATGGAAAGTGTCTTAGGGTTTTATTTTAGATTCTTTTAAGGTAAGTTAATTAAAAGGAAAAGTTGATTAGGTTAAAAGTGGATTTGTGATAAGAAGGAAAGTAATTTTTTATGTTAAAAAAAAAACAAGAAAATCTAACAATTAAGGTAACTATAAAAAAAGCAATAAGCTAAAAAGAGCAATAACTATTCAACAAAAAATAAATTTTTTTAACTCTTTTCTTTTATATAGAAGCAAAAATAATAAAAAAAATAAAAAAATTAAAATTAAGAAAAAAATTCATAATAAATTTTTTTTTTCATGAAGTAATCGTGCCTGGATCACCAGCAACGGTGCCAAAATTTGATCGCTATCGTTGGCGGTCAAAAATAAAACTATTCATTACTATAGCTAGTGGTGAATCGGGATCGTATCCTCAGAGATCAAGGGCAATTATTTCACGAAAGAGAAAAAAAAATTATCTTTAAAGGATTATATTAAGAATAGCGGTTATTAAAAGATAACAACTAATTAATTAACGAAATTCAAATAGCAGGAGAAGCAACCCAGGAATCCAAATCCACCATGCAAACATGTTTTATCTTCTTTTTTTAATGTTGCAATAGTAATAATTTTTATAATTTTAAAATTAGAATAATTTATCTCTTGTCAGGCACGGACCGTATCGAGATCACGGCACGTCCGCTTAGAGTATAAACTATCTAATAATTTAAGGTTAAGGTCTAATCTATCATACTACTGTCTCTCTTAGGTATGTACCATATCCTGAGATCACGGTACATCGATAGAGGTACAGGCCGTGTATGCCAGATCAAAACATCAATCAGAAAAATAACTCAAAAGATATAATAAAGAAGAGTATATTTTTATTACATAGAAATTAAAAACAAAAAGAAAGATAAATCTGATTACATGCTTCTTCATCATCCCAAGTTGAAAGAATTTAGCCACGCATTGCTGCTGCCAGCATCCCCTCCATAATTTTCCTCTTCCAAGCCTAAATACAATAATCTAAATAAAAGAAGAATAAAAAAAGCTTTGTAGAAACTCCTCCTCCTAACTACTACATGAGGTCCTCCTTTTATAGAGCTCATCTAGGGTTTCCTCCTGCCTTAGTTTGCACCGGGAATCATGCGAAATCATCTCTTTCTTCCTTTTTGGGTAAACCGAATCCTGATTTGAGTGTCATCTGCATCATTGGATTCCAAAAATTGAGCTCTTTCCATCTATAGGCTTCTTTTCTGCAAACATCCATAAAAAGTATCAATTCTTAATAAATTTAAAGTAATTAATATTTATTTTAATAGTTAAATTGGGATAATAAATAGACTTATCACTGCGCAACAGGAGGTCGGCTCTCTGCTCCATCGTCACCACTATCTCGTGCCATTCAGGCAAAGCATCACGCCACCCTCACTCCATCCGGTGGGAGATCTCCCTAGCGAGAGACTCACCACCATCATACTTCTCTAAGGCTCATCAGTAAGAGCAGGCTCAAGCTATCAGTAAAGAGCCCCTCCTAGCTCACCAACAAATGCCACAAACGTGGAGCCCCCAAACGAAGCAAAAAGAGACAAATTTCTTCAACAAAAAGCTAAGTACACTATACTTTAAGAAAAAAGTTTCTTTTCATTAGTGTCTGAATACATTATGGGAAAACCAACAAAACCAACCATTCAAAAAGCTCTCAACGATCCTATGATCATAAGGTCACCCTCGGGCCGGCCGCGAAACCCCCACAGCGGTTCAAGACCTATGGTTCCAGCGACCTCGAGTCACCCCTCGGGCCGGCCATGAAACCTCCGAGGCAGTTCCGGAGGAGCTCGGCGGCATCGTAGCTAACGGATACTACTCGGTCCAATTAGGATACGCCTCCGAGTCGGTTTAAATCCCTAATAGCTTGTACCCACTCGAGTCACCTCTTGGACCAGCATAAAAACACTTAAGGGTAGTTCCGGAGGAGCTCGGCGGCATCGTGGCTAACAGATACCACTCAGTCCGGCTAGGATACGCCTCCGAGTCAGTTCAAATCCCTAACAGCCCGTATCCGCTCGAGTCACCTCTCGGATCAGCACACAAACACTCGAGGCAATTTTATTTCAGCCCCCACAGCTCTATTTCTGCTTCGGTAATTTTATTGCAGCCTCATCGGCTTTATCTCTACCTCAGCAGCGTTATTGCAGCCTCAATGGCTTTATCTCTACCACAACGGCATTATTACAGCCTCATCAGCTTTATCTCTTCCTTAGCAGTGTTATTGCAGCCTCAACGGCTTTATCTCTGCCTCAGCAGCATTATTGTAGCCCCATCGGCTTTATCTCTACCTCAGCAGCATTATTGCAGCCTCAGCAGCTCTAAATCTACCTTAACGGCCAATGGCTAACCGGTTTTTTGAGCAGGCAAATGCACAGCTTCAGAGAGCATGCAGATGTCCACATGAGGTAGACGAAAATTATCCAAAAAAAAAATCTCTCCACTAAGGAGGAATCAGAACTGAAGCAAGCATGAAAAGACCAGTGCAAAGACGAAGAGCTCTACACTCCTTTCGCTTGGCGGATGCAAGGCACGCCGTCGCACAAGCTCAGGAGTATGGGGGCATTTGATGGGGCCATTAAACCCCATGGGCAATGGTGATGCACTCAGGTTGGACTCCCAGTTAGCCACCAAAGTCAGCCCTCTTTTGGCCAGCTTCAGCCTCGGCCAACATACCTCGGCCCGCTTCAGCCTTGGCCAATATACTTCAGCCAACTTCAGCCTCGGCCAGCCTCAGCCTCGGCTAGCTTCAGCCTTGACCAGCTTCAGCCTCGGCTAGCTTCAGCCTTGACCAGCTTCAACCCCGGCCAGCTTCAAGCCTCAATCAATATAACTCTGCCAGCTTCAGCCTCGGCCATCCTCAGACTCGGCCAGCTTCAGCCTTGGCTAATATACCTCGGCTAGCTTTAACCTCGGCCAGCCTCAGCCTCTGCTAGCTTCAGCCTCAGTCAGCTTAAGCCTTGGCCAATATACCTCGGCCAGCCTCAGCCTCAGCCAGCTTCAGCCTCGGCTAATATACCTCGGCCAGCTTCAGCCTCGTCCAGCCTCAGCCTCAGCCTGCTACAGCCTCGGCCAACATACCTCGACCAGCTTCAGCCTTAGCCAGCCACAGCCTCGGCCAGCTTCAGCCTCGGCCAACATACCTCGGCCAGCTTCAGCCTCAGCTAGCTTCAGCCTTGGCCAGCCTTAGCCTCGGCCAGCTTCAGCCTCGACCAATATACCTCGGCTAGCCTCAACCTTGGCTAGCTTCAGCCTCGGCCAGCTTCAGCCTCGGCCAATATACCTCGGCCAACCTCAGCCTCAGCCAATATACCTCGGCTAGCTTTAGCCTCGGCCAGCCTCAGCCTCGGCCAGCTTTAGCCTCGGCCAGCCTCATCCTCGGCCAGCTTTAGCCTCAGCCAGTCGGCCTCAGCAACCACCCAAGCAGTTCCCTACAGCCACATTGTGGGGTCCACGTGCCTGGCTCCATCACTGTCCGCACAGGACAACAGACGTACGACATGGGGGACACATCTGGCAAGCGCCGTAATGGCCACCCATGCCCTGCAAGCCTGCAGCAACCATCCAAATCAAGTGGCCACCCACTCTGATGGAACTTGACCCACCAACTATGCAGCCATCCATATTTGATGGAACATGGCCTACACCTCTGACAAATCACATGGAGGTCAGCTCTACCATTGCTGCCATCACCTTAAATGCTCTGATAAGTGGTAGCACCCCAAGCCTCACAGACATCAGCTCTGACACTTAACCCATAAAATTTATCATTATGGAGCCTCAACCACTCAAGCCAGACAGTCTCTAAGCATCTATAAAATGGGTAACAGGGACCCTCGACCAGGTAACTCGATGAAATGAACTCATCCCACTCCTAAATGCTCATTCTTGATCACAGAGAGCGCGGCTCTAAACCTCTCTTTCTTCTCTCTTTCGAGCTTCCTCAAGCTCACGGTTGTTGCCCAGAGCACTGACTTGAGCATCGGAGGATCCCCGTCGAAATCTTCGGCCCCTCGGGACTTGTTTGCAGGCCTCCAAGCGCAAGGAGCTCGCCGGAGGATCCCGAGCTCGCTGAAGGAGGTGATTGGACGTTCGCGGACGTTCGAGGATGGTGATTTGGTATCAACAAGGTTCTCAAGGGCAGTGAGGTGTAGCAACCCATCCCACCACTCGGATGAGGATGATGATGGCACTCCACAGCTATCAATAATTAAATCTTTAAGTTTGCACAACGCTCCTTGTTGATAAGAGCATCTCATTGCTGTCTTCTATTGTAAGATTTTTCACAGAGCATGGGATACATGGCTGCACCATTAATTTGGAGCATTTTTTTATCACT
This sequence comes from Calamus simplicifolius, assembly GCA_900491605.1. Classification (NCBI taxonomy): domain Eukaryota; kingdom Viridiplantae; phylum Streptophyta; class Magnoliopsida; order Arecales; family Arecaceae; genus Calamus; species Calamus simplicifolius. Next base: position 175,669 of record UESW01004926.1, on the reverse strand, counting down.
AACCGGGTAAAGCAAGGGAAGGTTACCATCTTTCTTCCTAATGTCATTGGTTCTGTATCCCATTCTTCCAAATTAGGCATATTCTGTAAAAACAATTGTTTTTAGTGATGGAAATACACTACCGCCATCATACCCATAAAACTCCTCTCCAATTCTCTTTATGCCATGCATTTCACCAATATTGAGTTGCTTTAATAAAGGCAATCGGCCGAATGGCTGAAGGTAGCCGCACCTCTCGAGCCCCACCAATTTGAGCCTAACCAATTTTGATAATGAAGATGACATCCAAGTAGGTAATCTGCTGCCCATGAAATTATATATCTCCAACTCCTTCAGATTATGATGAGGTTGGAGCCTCTCAAGCACCTCTTTTTCCACATTAAAGATGACGTTTCTTGTGCCTCATTTGAGCCTTCTTTCCATTGAAACTGCAGGCAATCCAATCTCATCTTTGCCTTTAAGTTTGCTTGCATGGCTTCATTTGGATCCTTCACATTCTGTAGATCTCTAATTTCCAAGCTACCTTGAATATAGTTTAGATGTTGGAGCTCCACGATGGTACGCCCATTCTCTTGAGCAACAATGAACATCCCTAATGTCTGAAGGTTACTCAATTGGTTCAGTCCACGAGGCATGCAAGACAAACCATCACAATATGATATATTCAAGTGCCTAAGGTTGATTAGTTTGCTTATATTTCAGGCAGCTCATGTAGTTCTTCACAATTAGTGAGATTCAATGTCTGCAATTTAGAAAGTCTAGATATACCTCTAGGCAGCTCTTGTAGCTTATCACAGCCTTCAAGATTCAATATCTGCAAATTGGAAAGTCTAGAAATACCTATAGGCAGCTCTTGTAGCTCATCACAGCCTTCAAGATTCAATATCTGCAAATTGTAGAGTCTTGTGATCGATGGTAATGTTGTGATTCTAGTATCTGATAGGTCAAGAAGCCGTAGATGCTTTAATCTGCTTATTATACCAGACAACTTCTTGATTTCACCACCATTTAAAATCAATGCACGCAACTGAGTGAGATTTTTTGTTACATTGAACACAAATCCATGCATATCAAACTCTACGCATATAGCAAGTGATCTCAACTTTTTTGCTTTGTAAATAGTCTTTAAAAGGGCTGATGATAAATCACAATCTTCAATTAACAAATGTCGGCATCCAAATGGAATGTTTTCATTGCCCTTCTCTATGAAACAAGATTCATCCTTTGTAAGTCAACATGCAAGATCATGGACTAAATCATTCATCTTGCATCTGTTTATGTTATTGAAGTACTGCTTACCAATATCCTCTGCATGTAAAGAAGTGTCTGATGTATCAATGAGTCCTTCAGCCATCCACAATTGAATCAAACTCTTTATTTCAAACTGATAATCTTTTGGGAACATAGAACAATAAGTGAAACACCGCTTCAGGGGTGAAGGTAAATGATTATAACTCAGCTTAAGTGTAGGTAAAATTCCAAACTCGTCTGTGGATAACTTCCAAATATCATCATCTCTTATAGCTTGCCACTCAACCTTCCCTCTTTTTGAACTCATTAGACTTCCAAGAGCCTTTGCTGCCAAAGGCAAACCTCCACACTTTTTAATGATTTCTTTTCCAATTTCCACCAATTCCGGATTCTCTTCCTCTTTCTCAAACCTATATGCCCTTTTTCTGAATATGGCCCAACAATCATCGGATCGTAACTCTTTCAATCTGTAAGGTGAGACAGTTCCAGTCATACGAGCAACATTTTCAGAGCGTGTTGTTATGATAATTTTGCTTCCGAGTTTGGCCTGATTGAACAAAGGTTTTAGTCTGTCCCATTTGTCCCATTCTGACTCGTTTTCGATCCATAAATCATCTATGACCAAAAGAAATTTCGTTGCTCTCATTTTTTTCTTGCAAGAAAGATAACCTGGTGTCCAAATTCAAGGCATGATCACTAGATCCCCCTTTAACCTGTTCGATCATTTTCTGCGAGAGTACTTTGATATCAAAATCATCACCCACAGACACCCAGATTCGAAGCTCAAATTGCTCCTTAACTCTATCCTGGTTGTACACTACTTGAGAAAGGGTGGTCTTTCCAACTCCACCAAGGCCAAATATGGGAAGGATAGAGATATTTTGTCATTGTCTCCATCAACTAAGAATTTCATGACCTCTTTCTCATCTTCATCTCTTCCATACATTTCAGATTCATCCACTAATGAGCTGGTCTCACGGTCCATACGAATTTGTGAAGTAGATTTGCTTATTAGCAATTGAAAGCGCTTGCTCTCCTGGTCTATGTCATCGAATCTCTTTCTAATCTCTTTTATCCTGCTGGCCATCTTACATCGAAATACAATTGAATTGTTTGAAGAGAAGAAGTCACGAACCTTTCCAGCCATGCGATCGCATCCCTCCATGCTTCGCCGCAGTGCTTCGGTCTTGACTCTTTCACCACATCTTCCGCATCGAGAGCCGCATCTCTGAGCTTCCTCAGCCAACGTCGCAGATTTTTGTCGGTGATGGATCTGCTCTCGGCATCATCAAGCACGTTCTGGATCGTTGTTAGCATCTCCTGCAGCTTCTCCAAGTCGGCGTAAACACTCCTCACCAGTCCCAGCTCCCTCCGTAAGGGAGAGCCCAACATGTTCACCAGCCCTTCCACAACAGGACTGGCAGCTACTACTGCTAATTCTGCCATGATTTCAGAGGTTGGTTTGGTTTGAGCAAGGAAACGAACAAGGCTAGATGCTTTGATCTTTCCCCCCACCCACCCTACGTACTGAGAGGCCTTTGCTTGAGTTGAATGGGGACTTGGAGGTGTTAAATCCTCCAACACCAATAATTGAGGGTGGTGGAGGAGTCGTCTTACCTTATGACTCCTCGAGATGTGACCACGTACCGTGGATGACGAATCTGCTTCTGGACACCTCGTGGCCACGTTTCGCGCCACAGCGCGGTAGCGGGGACATGCTCGTTTGATGAGATGATGAGACTTTCTAATCTTTCTTTCTTCTATATAGAGCCAAGTTTGATTTCTTGGATGAGCTGGTTGTTGGGAATTTCGTATGTTATATATGAATTAAATTCATATAACACGCAGCGGAAAATAAAAATAAATACAAATTTAATTCCCACCTTAGGGAACAGATTCAGTTAACAAGAAATAATACATGATTATAATAATAGATCATACATATGTTCTTTATTGGGGATGATGCCCGATGAAGCCGGTAAACGATTTACCACTAGCCGTCCACGTGTCCGACCTCTAATGGTGATCCACGCGAAGATCTTTGGATGATGTCCTTTCAGGATTGGATGATAATCTTCTTGCGAGGGATGCTAGCGCATCTTTTCTTTTCAATTGATTTTTCCAAATCAAAAAGGATTTCTTGATCAAGATCAAATCTTGATCAATCAAGAGAGAGAAAGGACCCTAGAGAGAGAAAGGACATTTTAGAGAAGAAAGGAGGTGTTAGGCATAAGAGAGAGAAGAGAGGAGTTCGGTGTATCTCTCGAAGGGGCATCTCTCCCCTTTTTGAGGTTGTATGGTTCCGTAAAAAGAGGGATTTTATTTCAACCACCTAACCATTCAACCATATCTAGTTGATAACAAATTATCCTAACAAATTTAGGATATTTGTTATAACAATTATCTTAACAAATTTAAGATATTTGCTATCATGATAATGTTACGATTATAACCACCAAACCACATCCCTAAAAATTAGGAAATTGGTTATCCCATAAAACAACGTACAACCTTGAATTTGGCTTCATGAGAATGCCCCAAATCATGGGGTTCACTCCTCATGATGTGGAGATGGGTCATGTCCATCACATGGGCATGGATCCATCCTCCACGTGGCACGATCTCAGCCCTCGGTTTCATTGGGTTTCCATGAATCAAATCGTGCCATCATATGGACCCAATTAAATACCATATTATTAATCTTAATTAATCTAAGCCATCCATCACATGGATCAAGCCTAATTAATAGATTTCATATGTACATCTCATGTACAAAAGGTCTCTCTTTTGAACACAAAAAATTCTTTTCTCTATAATGAATCCTATTCATCAATTTCATGTTCTCTCATTAAGATTGAGTCAAACCCAATCCTAATTTATTGGTTATCTGATTTGAATTAAGTCCAACTTAATTTCATTTTAACTTCATCCAAAATCTTCTTAATGCGTGTGACCCATTAGGTCCCTTGACACGTTGGTAATAATCATGTCCCTAATATTGACCCTAAGGATGACTTGATCAACACCTTATCCAAGTCAATTCTTTAACCAAATCAACTCTTTGATTAAGTCAAAGAATCCATGATTATAGATCATGAGCGGCCTCTAGCAAAGCATCATGACCACCCAAGTGTTAAGGGTTTGTTGACATGGTCATCAACACCTGTCTATGAATGGTTACCGTACGATTCAATCCCTTCGTCACATATCCCAGATCAATCAGTGGTATGAAATGTGTCAACCATATAATTGATCTTTGTTTACTTGATCTCAGTAAAATTGACTCATTGAATTAGAACTTTGAAACCATTTCGAATTCCAACTCAACCTTGCAAGGATTTAACAGTCAATTTAATCCATCAAGTCGCCGTGGGATATAACCCTTTCTATCAAGGGAGAAAATCCTGTCTTGATCAAACACCACCTTCATGTACTTCATATCATACCCAATTGATACCATATTTGCCACCCATGGCTAGAGCGACGTTTGCATGTCGTCAAAGCATGATATTCCACATATAAGGTGCAATGAAGATCTCAAGTCAAAGGATCACTCACACCACCGTCATCAAAGATCAACCATCGACACTATATAGAATATCCATATGGGATCTCTGTGCGAGTCATCCAATGTATCGTTACAATAACGAACATCCACACACCATATCCAAGTATGTTCATACTTCAGCTTACAAGATCAGCTGCACACCACAAGGGTGAAGATATGCAATGTGTGCTAGTCTCAACGGCGTTCGACAGTGTCCAATCCTGTCTACGCATCGACTAGGGAAGTTTAAAGAATCGAACCATAATGTGCAATTTTGGATCTCACAATTTGTAATCTCTATTACAAATTCCATATGCACAGTTCGCATTCTTTTGGACTTTATCTCATAGGAAAAATATATCTAATATATATGAAAAATATCTGATAGATAAAGAAACCAATAAATTTGATTTGCATTCATAAAGAAATGTGTACAAACTAGCATCTTATCCAATTGGATCTCGGGCACACACTAACAATCTCCCACTTGCACTAGAGCCAATCACCCATGTATCTAATACCAAGTGACTCAGCATGACTATCATGCTTCTGCTGTGGCAGGACTTTAGTGAACGGATCGGCAATATTGTCATCCGTGGGGACTCGTTCTATTTTTATATCATTTCGTCCAATGATTTCTCTAATTACATGATATCTTCTAAGTACATGTTTGGACCTCTGATGAGACCTTGGCTCCTTGGCTTGCGCAATAGCTCCATTATTATCACAATACAAGAATATTGGATTAACAATGCTTGGAACCACTCCAAGTTCAGTGATAAACTTTTTGATCCAAACTGCTTCTTTAGTTGCATCTGATGCTGCAATGTACTCGGCTTCAGTTGTAGAGTCGGCGGTCGTCTCCTGCTTGGAACTCTTTCAGCTGACTGCACCACCATTGAGTGTGAACACAGCCTGATTGTGATTTATAATCATCTCCATCAGACTGAAAACTAGAATTCGTGTAACCTCGAACTATAAGATCGGGTCCTCCATAAACCAAGAACATATCCTTAGTTCTTCGCAAGTACTTAAGGATATTCTTGACTACCATCCAATGTTTCTCACTAGGATTTGCTTGATATCTACTCGTGATACTCAAGGCATAAGAAACATCAGGCATCGTACATAGCATCGCATACATAATGGATCCAATTGCTGATGTGTATGGTATCCTATCCATGTACTCTCTTTGTTCTTGGGTCTTAGGACTCATGTCCTTGGAGAGATGTACACCATGCGACATTGGCAGGAATCCCTTCTTGGATTCCTCCATGCTAAACCACTTTAGCATCTTCTCTATGTACGTAGATTGGTCAATCTAAGCAACCTTCTAGATCTATCTCTATAGATCTTTATACCAAGTATATAGGCTGCTTCTCCCAAATCCTTCATGGAGAATTTACCTGACAACCAATCCTTCACTTCTTTAAGGAATGATACATTTTTTCCTATTAATAATATGTCATCCACATATAATATCAAGAAAATAATATCACTTCCACTAACCTTCTTGTACACACATGGATCATCCTCATTTTTGATAAAATCAAACTCTTTGATTGTCACATCAAATCGGATGTTCCAACTTTTAAAGGCTTGCTTAAGTCCATAAATAGACCTTTGTAGCTTGCACACTTTCTTAGGATTTATGGATTCAAAACCCTCTGGTTGTGTCATATACACATCCTCTCTAAATTTCCATTTAGGAAGGCAGTCTTGACATCCATCTGCCAGATCTCATAGTCAAAATATGCTGCTATTGCAAGCAAAATCCTTATGGACTTATGCATGGCTACAGGTGAAAAGGTTTCATCAAAGTCAATACCTTGTCTTTGCTTGTAACCTTTTGCAACTAGCCTTGCCTTATAGGTAATCACATTACCATCCATGTCGGTCTTCTTCTTGAAAACCCATTTGCACCCAATGGTTTTACCCCTTCAGGTGGATCAACCAAGGTCCATACCTGGTTGTCATACATGGAGTCCATCTCAGATTTCATGGCCTCAAGCCATCTCTCAGAGTCAATATTAGACATTGCCTCCTTGTAGTTGGTAGGCTCATCATCCTCTATAAGAAATGCATATTTCTTAGGGATGCGAATTGTCCTACTAGATCTACATAGCTGGTGTGTACTTGGAGCCACCTGTTGCTTTTCATGCAACGTCTGCCTGAATGTGGGTTGAGTCTCCTGCTCAACTCCCACTATATTCGGCATATGCTCCATTCCATCTAATGGGTCAATATTAATTTGTGGTTCTTGAGCTTCACTAAGTTCAATCTTACTCCCACTACCCATTGTGAGAATCTCATTCTCTAGAAATATGGCATGTCTTGAGACAAACACCTCTTTCTCAAGTGGGTGGTAGAAGTAATATCCTTTTTTTGTTTTGGATATCCCATAAAATTGCATTTATCAGATCTAGCTTCTAGCTTGTCTGATTCATTACACTTCACATAAGGTAACAGCCCCAAACCCTTAAATAATTAAGGAATGGTTTCTTTCCATACCATATCTCATAGGGAGTGGAGTTGACCGATTTAGATGGAACTCGGTTTAAGGTATATTCAGCAATTTCTAGCGCATAACCCCAAAACATTTTTGGAAGATCTGCAAGGCTCATCATGGAACATACCATGTCTAACAGTGTACGATTTCTCCTTTCTGACACACCATTATGCTGTGGTGTACCAGGAGGAGTCCATTGAGGAAGAATTCCATTCTCCTTCAAATAATCTATGAACTCATGGCTTAAGTATTCACCACCTCGATTTGATTGAAGTATCTTAATACTCTTGTCATTTTGTTTTTCTACTTCACATCTAAATTCTTTGAACTTTTCAAAGGCTTCATATTGTGCTTCATCAGATATACATAACCATATCTACTATGGTCATCTATGAACGTGACGAAATAAGAAAAACCTCTTATGGCTTGAATGTTGATGGGTCCACATACATCCAAATGTACTAAACCCAAACATTCAGTTGCTCGCTCGTCTTTTTTAGTAAAAGGTGACTTGGTCATCTTGCCAAGTAAGAATGACTCGCATTCCTCAAATGATTCCCAATCGAATGAGCCCAAGTATCCATCTTTATGTAACTTCGTTAAACGAGTTTCATTTATATGGCCTAAACGACAATGCCATAGGTATGAATCCCTAGAATTATTTGATTTTAATCTTTTTGATTCAATATTGAGAATAGGGGCTTGAAGATTAATAACATAAATTCTGTTGAACAATTCAGCAGAACCAAAGAACATTTTGTTCGAAAAATAGAAATACCATTATTTCTAATTTCAAAAGAATACCCATTCATTACTAAACATGAAATGGATATGATATTCTTTGTTATGTTCGGCACAAAGTAACAATTACTAAGTTCTATTTCAAGCCCTGTGAGCAAAGATAAAAAGCAAATTTCTACAGCTAATGCAGCAACCTTTGCTCCATTTCTCATGCGTAGAATCACTTCATCCTTTCTCAGTCTTCTACTGTTTCTTATCATCTACATATTAGTACAAATATGAGACCCACAACCGGTATCCAATACCCAAGTGGAATAAGAAGTAATAGAAGAATACATCTCAATTATGAATGTACCTAATGTTGAAGCATCAGTATGCTTCTTTTCTTTTAGACTTGCCAAATAAGCCCTGCAGTTACGCTTCCAGTGCCCATCCTTGTTATAGAAGTGATATTTTCCTTTGGCTGTATCCTTCTTGGCTATATTCTTCTTAATACCTTTTGTTCGCTTGGTTGTCTTGGCCTTTTGGGCCTTATTCTTCTTCAGACGCTTCTTCTGAGTGCATGAAGATTCTACAACCATCAATTACCCTTTATCCTTTTTGATGCTAGGCTCAGCATTAGTCAGCATATTTGCAAGCTCTGGCAATGTAGCCTCAAGTCTGTTCATGTTAAAATTCAACACAAAATGCGAATAGCTAGGAGGCAATGACTGTAAAACCAAGTCGATACTTAGTTCATGATCCATTACGAAGCCCAATCATGCTAACTTCTCAATCAAATTGATCATTTTCAGTACGTGTTCACCCACTGATGAACCCTCAGTCATTTTGCACTGAAACAGCTCTTTGGAGGTTTGAAACCTCTCATAGCGAGATTGTGCACCAAACAACTCTTGCAGGTGAATCAAAATCTCATGAGCATTTAAATGCTCATGTTGTTTTTGAAGATCTGGTGACATAGATGCCAACATCAAGCATGTGGCCATCTCTTCAGCATATCTATGCCGATTGTATGCCAGAAGAACTTCATTTGAAGCATCCGCAGGTGGGACCTCTGGTGCTACCTCATCAAGGACATATAGGATTTTCTCAGATCGTAGAACGATCTTGATATTCCTTAGCCAATCAGGAAAATTAGGTCCGGTTAGCTTGTTAGATTCTAGGATACCTCTGAGATTGATGTTCACACTCATGGTGTCTCTAATAACTGGAAAAAAATAGAACGAGTCAATTATTATGAATGCAAATCATCGATTTAATATGGAAATGTTAACATTTTAATTAAATCGATTTCTCCCACTATTTTATCGAGCTCAATATCCCTCTCTATTAATCTCGAAAAATTATCAAATGATTTTCTAGTGGGCTAGGACCCTCAAATTGACTTACCTTGACCTTGGCTATGGCACAACAAATCTTAGTAAGCCAAATTAGGTAGATTTGTATCAATCACATCAAATGTGACTCCTAGATCATTTAGGGGACATTGCCTTGTCAATCACATCTGATGTGATCACCCTAAACATTGCCTCTAGATTAGACTAACCCTGACTATGGCCAATTATGCTAGCTAACCTAGTTAAGTCAACCCATTGTTCCCCAATCAACTCCTCATAGGTTCACTTGATCTTGGCTATGGCACAACAAATCTCATGCGCTAATGATTTTGTATCATGTGAACAATGAAGGCTAATGACTTAATATTTGTGGAGGGATTTAGCGCATTTATGTCCCATCATGCATGTACAACATTTGTATCATGCTAGGTTACATATCCTAAATGTGAATTTTAGATTAATTTCAATTAACCTAAATTTTATAAGATCCAATCTTATGATTGGGACTCCTAATCAAATTAGGATCCTGATCACTATCTAATATGGGAACCCTAATCATGTGACCAAATCAATTGCTACCATCCTGATTAACCTTAATTGATCTAATCAATTAAGAGCTTTCCTTAACAATGGCCAGATTAGCTGATCAATGGGGTCCTATTTAGCATGCCCTTCGATCCCATTGAATGGGTTTTCCCAGGCAGCGAACGGAGCAATTAAAAACCATGATCGTACCTTTCTAGACACCATTGTAGTTAAGCCCAATTGATTTGATCAATTATGGAATCATAGATCAAACAATGATATGGTTAAATCTAATTTTTCTTAAACCTTATCATCATTACACATTATGATAAGATAAGAGAGTGATCTTTAGGGATTTATGAAAAGTGTCAAATATTTTATAACAATTTATTTTATATATTTGTCTTATCATTATCTGTTATGATAAATTTATTTTCATCACATGAAAATCCTAATTGGTCTCTATCATAACATCCCTAACATTATAACATGTCAAAATTTAAAATTTTAATTTTAATCTTGATTATCATGTTATCATGATATAATTATTTTAGACTTTAATCACGTTATTTATCATGTCAAAATTAAATTTGAACATAATATGTTAAATTTCAGCCTTTATGATTATGTCATACATAAATCATAATTTTAATTTTAATATGATCAAATCTAAATAATTCACGTTTACTATCATATAATAAACTTATTAAATATTTAATTTTAATCAATATAATTATTTTAGATTTTAATCATGTTATTATCATCTCAAAATTAAATTCTAAACATGATATGTTAAATTTCAGCCTTTATGATTATGTCACACATAAATCATAATTTTTAATTTTTAACATGATCAAATATAAATAATTCATGTTTATTATCATAAACTTATTAAATATTTAATCTTCATCAATATCATTATTTTAGATTTTAATCATGTTATTTATTATGTCAAAATTAAATTCTAAACATGATATGTTAAATTTTAGCCTTTATGATTATGTCATACATAAATCATAACTTTTAATTTTTAACATGATCAAATCTAAATAATTCACGTTTATTATCATATAATAAACTTATTAAATATTTAATCTTCATCATATGGCAATATTTATATTTTACATCGCATGTAAAATTTAGATCTATGTTTATAAAAACTAGAACTCAGGTAATCTATCAAATTAACTGAATTTGAAGCCTGAGGAGGCTCTAATACCACTATTGGGAATTTCGTATGTTATATATGAATCAAATTCATAAACACGCAGTGAAAATAAAAATAAATACAAATTTAATTCCCAAAGCCCAAGATCCTCAGGGAACAGATTCAGTTAACAAGAAATAACACATGATTATAATAGATCATACCTGTGTTCTTTATTGGGGATGATGCCCGATGAAGCCGGTAAATGATTTACGACTAGCCGTCCATGCATCCGGCCTCTAATGGTGATCCATGCAAAGATCTTTGGATGATGTCCTCTCAGGATTGGATGATAACCTTCTTGCGAGGGGTGCTAGCACCTCTTTTCTTTTCAATTGATTTTTCCAAATCAAAAAGGATTTCTTGATCAAGATCAAATCTTGATCAATCAAGAGAGAGAAAGGGACGTCCTAGAAAGAGAAAGGACATTTTAGAGAGAGAAAGGAGGTGTTAGGAATCTAAGAGAGAGAAGAGAGGAGTTTGGTGTATCTCTCGAAGGGGGCATCTCTCCCCTTTTTATACAAAAAGAGGTTGTATGGTTCCATAAAAAGAGGAATTTTATTTCAACCACCTAACCATTCAACCATATCTAGTTGATAACAATTATCCTAACAAATTTAGGATATTGTTATAACAAATTATCTTAACAAATTTAAGATATTTGCTATCATGATAATGTTAGGATTACAACCACCAAACCACATCCCTAAAAATTAGGAAATTGGTTATCCCATGAAACCAACGTGCAACCTTGAATTTAGCTTCATGAGAATGCCCTAAATCATGGGGTTCACTCCTCCATGACGTGGAGATGGGTCATGTCCATCACATGGGCATGGATCCATCCTTCACGTGGCACGATCTCAGCCCTCAGTTTATTGGATTTCCATGAATCAAATCATGCCATCATATGGACTCAATTAAATACCATATTATTAATCTCAATTAATCTAAGCCATCCATCACATGGATCAAGCCTAATTAATGGATTTCATATGTACATCTCATGTACAAAAGGTCTCTCTTTTGAACACAAAAAATTCTTTTCTCTATAATGAATCATATTCATCAATTTCATGTTCTCTCATTAAGATTGAGTCAAACCCAATCCTAATTTATTGGTTATCTGATTTGAATTAAGTCCAACTTAATTCCCATTTTAACTTCATCCAAAATCTTCTTAATGCGTGTGACCCATTAGCTCCCTTGACACATTGGTAATAATCATGTCCCTAATATTGACCTAAGGATGACTTGATCAACACCTTGTCCAAGTCAATTCTTTAACCAAATCAACTCTTTCATTAAGTCAAAGAATCCATGATTATAGATCATGAGCGGCCTCTAGCAAAGCATCATGACCACCCAAGTGTTAAGGGTTTGTTGACGTGGTCATCAACACCTATCCATGAACGGTTACCGTACGATTCAATCCCTTCGTCACATATCCCAGATCAATCAGTGGTATGGAATGTGTCAACATATAATTGATCTTTGTTTACTTGATCTCAGAAAAATTGACTCATATGAATTAGAACTTCGAAACCATTTCGAATTCCAACTCAACCTTGCAAGTATTTAACAGTCAATTTAATCCATCAAGTGGCCATGGGATATAACCCTTTCTATCAAGGGAGACGAATCCTGTCTTGATCAAACACCACTTTCATGTGCTTCATATCATACCCAATCGACACCATATTTGCCATCCGTGGCTAGAGCGACGTTTGCATGTCACCACAAGGGTGAAGATATGCAATGTGTGCTAGTCTCAACGGCGTTCAACAGTGTCCAATCCTGTCTATGCATCTACTAGGGAAGTTTAAAGAATCGAACCATAATGTGCAATTTTGGATCTCACAATTTGTAATCTCTATTACAAATTTTATATGCACAGTTCGCATTCTTTTGAACTTTATCTCACAGGAAAAATATATCTAATATATATGAAAAATACCTGGATAGATAAAGAAACCAATAAATTTGATTTGCATTCATAAAGAAATATGTACAAACTAGCATCTTATTGTTGGGGAGCATGGAATACCCCCAAGATCACGGCTATAGTGTATATGAGTAATACAAAAAAACTTTTACCGTTCTAATCTATGAGTATAAGATCATAGCTTTAGATTTTGAACCTTGGAACACTTTCATTCGATTGCTCAACCTCAACCTTTTAGCCTTCCGCCGTATTCCCGAAATACCTTCCTTCTCTCACAAGATGGTGGGATCTCTCGTCCGACCTAGGGTTTCTTGTTTTTCTTTTTCCTCAAAAACGTTAACCCTAGCAACCAACTGAGAGGGTATTTATAGGGCTACAACAGGGACCAATAGGCAAATATGAAAAGGACTTTCCACGTACTTAAATCTCCTAATCCTATCCCGGGTTAGGATTCAATTATATAAATTACAATTCATTCCACTAAAGAATTATAATTGTACTCCTAATCACATTCGAATTTATATTTTGAGCCTTAATATTAAATACTTATTATCTTCCCACGTTAAGATTACAGATATCCACCAATTAAATTTAATTACTGACAATATAATTTAATTGGCTGTTATTATCCTTGAGACTTATCCACTTAACTTATTTGATGTATCGGATTCAAAATCCACTTGCAAGATTTGATACAATCAAAACTTATAAGCTTTCTCAAGGGGATATCATCAATCCAAATTAACAGGATATGGATTCCTTCAACTATTAATATTCACCATATATATAATGTTATTGCCCAACCCACTGAGTTTATTGACTCATATAGAATCTCACTCTATGTGTAATCAAAGAAATAATCACTATATACACGTGTCTAGAAATAGAATTCAGATTAAGAGCATAAGTAATCATAATATTCATGAGTTTTAAATTATTTTATAAAGTTAGTATAAAATAATTAACTCAACTAGGTCCTGTTCAATACACACAAAGTGTACTAGCACAAATAGTTAGAATAAACCATTCCCCGTAGTCAAGACAGACCTACTAAAAATTTATGCTACAGTTCTACTGATGGTGTGTCCAATTCCATCTAAAACTATGAACAATAAACTTGTATTCCAAAAGAACCGATGATCTAGTCTTCTGTGTGTAAGTCGTACTCTACACACTAGATCAAATACTCTTTGTAAATACTAGACACATGCACATATATAGTAAATGGCACACATTGCTCAAAATGAATTCTCATTAAAATGTAAAGACATAACATAAAGCATATCTTTTAGTCTATATCTCTATCACTTATCCAATTGGATCTAGGGCACACACTAACACTAGTGTCCCTTCATTTGCCCATCCGAAGCGTTAACACGTATGAATTCAGTAACTTATAATATTTAAAAGACCAACGGCGGCGACGACGACGACTTGCAATTTGGTTCATTCGTTCATTCATTTAGAGTCGGTGTCAAAATAAATAATGGACAGGGTGCTGAAGGTGAAATCAACCCTGGATTATTCCTTTTCTTTTCCCTTGAATGCAAGGAAATTGAGACCTACCAAATTCTGGAATTCAATTATGGAATGGAGCAGTAGACAGAATAGGAGCGATATTATTTAATTCAAGTACGTCTAATTCATGAGTCCTTTGAAACTGACATTCTTCTGAGAAAGATAATAGCAGGCAGGCACTTGCTTAGAGATGAAGCAGCTGGAGTTCAAAAATGAGCATACCAAGCAATGCTTAATCTAACACGAGTTTATTTTCGGATGTAAAATCAAATAGAAGTTGCGGTAAAACTTTGAAGTTTAGGCAATGATTTAAAGTGGTGAGGAGATGCAGAAGAAATGCTAGTCCAACATTATAAAATCCTTTGAAGAGAATAATTAAAGCAGAAGTGAAGAAGGATGTGTGTTAAACAAACTCTTAAATTGGTTGTCAAACAAATATCAAAATTCTTAGGTATTTAGAGATATGTAGATGCCAACAACAAATAACTTTTTATTAAATACTTTATTTTATAAATTATGGTTAAAATATAATAATATCTTATACGTTATCTTTTATAATTTTTTCATAATAATTACATATGAATTATAATACCAAAGTAGTAAATCAATAAAGCATAAGAAATAATTAAGGGTAAAATTATCATTTTGTAATTAGTTAGGGATTTAAGCTGTAAGTCTAATTTATATCTGGTTTAACAAGGTTATTGAAGCATTGACCAAAAGCTATATTTTAATTATCTTGCCCCATAACTAAAAGCATTTACCAAGTTAATTGGGATAAAGTAGGGATATACATCCTTATTTCATTTTGAAATGGAGGCTAAGTAAGTAATATTATTTTTCAAAGTGAGCAGTGAATAATTTAATGCTAATGGACTAATCAATCCATTCGCTAGCAAACCAATAGCTTTCATTCACATGATGTATAGCATAACAAACAACAGCAATTGATGAGAGGACTCGTCTAAATGAAATAACTTGCGATTTGAAAGTGATGCCTATAGCATCAAATCCCTTTAACCCATGGCTGCAACCACACTTATCGTTAACCTAAGTCAAGGAAGTCAGCTGAAATTATTGAGACCTTATTGTCATAAATTAAATGACATTTTTAAGTAAAATAGCATGTCTATGCCATAATTTCTAGGCTATGTCAGTACATTACCAAATGAGATTTGATCCAATCAACAACAAAAAAAAGCCCCATTATTATTGATGTTCCAGTGGATGGTAAATGGAGTCCATACTTTTTATTTTTATTCTTTTTATTTTCTCTCTATTGAGATTTCAGGTGAACACTCCCAATCCAGCTGCAGCTCATAATGTAGGGCCCAACCCTTTCACGAGCCCATCCATAGCAGGATGGGCAGCTGCTAGTGCTAATTCTGCAATAATTTCAGAGGATGGTTTGAGCAAGAAAACAAAGAACAGAAGCTTTGATCTTCCTCCCAGCCTACTGAGAGGTCTTGCTTGAGATGAATGTGGACTTAGAGTGGTTAAATCATCCAACACCAATAATTGAGAGGAATGAATATGATTCATAAGATTTAGGAGCCAATGAAGTAAGAACTTTTCAAATCCATATGCGACAAGAGGGACCAAAATGGAGAAATTAACTCCTAATCCACTATTAAACGTATGGAAGTAGCGTGGACATGGTATGAATGATGATGGTGTAGTGCCCTGTGAAGCCTGCAGTTTGTTTTATCATCATAGAGTTGTTCAAAGGCCTAGAGCCAGACACCAATGTGGCAAATGGAAGTAAGATTGCTTGTATAGCCAATGGGCAACGAAGGGTTCGTATACTATTCAAATGATGCTTTAAACACCTCTTACGTATTTTCTTTTTTTTTTTTTAATGCAAAGACCTCTTAGGTATTTCAACAAGATCTTCTATTAATGTGGCTGTCATACCTTGACTCATTGTTATCATCTAAACATATGACAAATGCTATATATCCTATAAAATTTGGACCTACTAAGCATATAAAATTTAATCTAAATTTCATCATTTGCAAAATACATCTTCAATGCATAAAACACAACACAACTCAACCATCTAAGCCTTTTCCCAACTACATAGGGTCGGCTAAAACAAATATTAATAATAAATATTTAAAAACGGTTTAAAGTTGTAATGCATTTCATCTCAACAATTTGAAATACTGTAGTTTAACCATGTGTTGCCAATTAGGTTACACTTAAAAAGTAAATAAGATCTAAAAATATGTAAGCCAGCATACAAATTAGCTATAGATCAACTTGCAGAGAATTGACCCATAGTTTAAAATATTGAAACAATCAAATTAAATATTATAATATTACAATATAATTATAATAATATTATATTATATCATATAATATTTAATATGATTTGGATTGGATTTCATTAATATGAAAAGAAAAAATCATCCCTTTTTTTAGCTAGGAGAGGAAATCGAATAAAAAGAATAGGCTTTTATAGTATAGTAAAGAATTTATAGCTTCTTGTCTTTTAGCTAAACAAACTTTCTTAAAATAAAGATGATCCTACTAATATAAACTAAGGACATATATCATAATTCGAAGAATAAAATCATAGATAGTAAAAGAGAAGATAGTTCTTCCATGCATTTATTGGTAAATAGTTCCTGATATTCAAGTTCCTGGAAGGCCTTGTGGATGGGGCATCTAGCTTTTCTACTCCTAGGTTTTTGCAAGCATAATTGGCAATAGAGAATGATTGTCAAGGCACTCCAAATGGCTACCAATATTTTTCTGGTATGATAAGAGGCAGAATTTAGCCCTGTGATCTCAAGCAGTACACATTTCACATCTAATTTTGTTCAGGCCTTGAACTTCAATTGATTCCCATTGATCTACGCTCTTAATCATTTTATTGTAACATGAGCATATTCATGTGTAACCTATTCATTTTTTCAAATCCAAATATTCAGTGTTCTACAAAGAATATGTTTGTTCCTACGGTTGTTTAATTATTTTCATACCTTACTGCATGGATGTCTCAACTTTTCTTAGGTCTCTAATAAAATCTTATCAGGTCGGATCTGGAATGTTTCCCACATTTTGGTTACAGAAAAAGGTCTGGAATGCCTGCTAGCTTTCTTCTCATGGTTGGAATGTTGCTGAAAGCATGTAAATGTAATTCATATGGAATGGGTTTGTTTTAGAAGCTGTGTTACGGGTGACTAAGCTTATGTACATTGGGTCTTCCATGCATTACACCTGCTTGAGCAGAAAAGTTCTGCTGATGTTCAACAAAGCTTATGTGGGTGGAATCCCATTTAGAATATTATGTTTAGGATGAATTTGAAACAAAGTAGCATAAACAGTTATTGCGATGATATCTCTCTATCACACCCCAAAACCGATGACTGGTTTGGATGATCATAACACGGCTGCATAGTTGGGTTTGAACCAAAATCAAGTTAGCCACTCAGATTTAATTAATAAACAAATCAAGTTTCAAATGGACCTAATAATCCTTAATTAATCCATAATTGATCTGTTTGTTGAACGGATCAATTTATGTACATAATACGACCTACCAAGCTTATTTATCCAAGTTAATATTATTCTTTAATTAATTATTATTTTATCATTATATAGGATCTAATAGTTGGATGGAAATGGACCATGGACAATTAAAATTATGCTACACGGATATATCATCATAATTCATAACTCATAACTCTATCCCTCAAAACCGAAAATGTAATAGATAATGCATATATATAGATATTAAGCTATATAAGTCATGCATTCATGTCCATTCGAGCATGCCCTCACTATTAAATGGATACACAGGTCATGTCGTATAATCCATATAATACACAAGTCGGATTCAAGTTTAGATTTTTGATTCGATTAATAAATAAATCGGATTCAAATTAATTCATTTTGTCATTGTACTTTGAAGTTGATCCAATCTATTTATAACCTGTTGACCCGATTTGCCATCCTTAGGTATGAGATTACTATGAATTTTTGTATGCAATATTTAAATATTTTAATATTTGAAAATCAATAACTCATCAAGAAAATTTGTTCTATGTTAGATTCATCAACTTTTTGCCCTCATATATGAGTCTCATTATATTTATTTGTGTCACAAGCTTATCTAATATTATATAAATGCACAATTTAATTGTGACCTTTCAAAAATATATCATTGCATTGGTTTTGTTCTCCAATTAAGCTTATATTTGCTCATTGACTTGTATCTTGTGTTCAAGAGATTAATACGGCTCATTTTGTGAAATGTTGACTTCTTCTTTCTAATCTATATTTATTATTGCATGCCGAATTACCCCAAATTGTGTAGTCTAAGCTGAACTAAACCAAATTGACTCGAAATCATGATAGCTCGATCTATCGGTTTGATAGAAAGAGAGAGAGAGAGAGAGAGAGAGATCAATCAAACTAACTCGAACCATCCCAATCTAAACCGAATCTGCTGACTTAGTTTAATTTGAGACGGTTCGTGACTTAATGGAAGGAGTAGAATTAATGTAGGAAAAGAAACAAAAGAGGAAAGAAAAGAAGGGTAGAAAGAAAGAAAGAAAGAAAGGAGAGGAGAATTAGAATTAATGTAAGGAAAAAAAATAAAGAAAGGAAAGAAAGAAAGGGAGAAGAAAAAAAAAGAACGAAGAAGGTAAAGAAGGAAGAAGGGAAATAAGACAAAGTAAAATGAAAGAAGTAAGAAAGGACAAAAAAAGTAAGAAAGGAAAAGAAAAAGTAAGAAGTAAAGGAATGAAGAAGAGGAGAGAGATGGGAGTACCTAGTAGATGGCACATATGCTGAGTGCTGCTTGCAAAAATCAGAAGTAAGCTATCCATATGAAAGTCATATTTGGTAAATCTAGTGTCATTGTTGTTAAAAACTTATGATTCACTATCTAAATCTCATGATCCTGATCAAAATGACCCTAAACAATTTGGATCCCATTCTTTTTATCTATATCAGTTTAGGATCACAATAAATTCCTTTGGATCACAATATCTAATTTGGTTAAGTTTGATGCCTTGAATCATGTTCAGGTCCATTTCTTAATTTCTTTAACTATGTGATCTTAAATTACTTATCACCGATAAATATCAAATGGTAAAATTAGTTGGTCTGTTATTGGAGTTTAGAGTGATAAATAAGATGCTAGTTTTTGTATATCTTCACTTTACACCCTTATGTTAAAGTCTTCCACTTTTTATTCTAAAGCATTCTACATATAAAATATATAGATTGATAGGTAGTATATGTATATGTATATATATGTTTGTGTGTGTGTATGCATATGCTTAGGTATATGTATGTGCGTGCATGTTGTGTATATGTATATGTGTGTATGTTGTGTATATATATATGTGTGCGTGTGTATATATATATATAGAGAGAGAGAGACTTGGCTATATTTGAATGTAGTCAAGTTCAAGATTCGATCATCTCCCTCACCCTTGGACATATACACATATACACATATACACTACAAGAAAATGTCAAATAGTGACGAAAATTAGTGATGGAAATTTTCGTCACTAAATTGTGACGGTTTAGTAACAAAATAGTGACGAAAATTAAATTAAATTAGTGACGGATTAGTCTATCCGTCACTAAATCGTCACTAAATTAGTGATGGATTATCACATCCGTCACTAAATTAGTGACGAATGGGGCAATCGTCACTAATTTAGTGACGAATTATCCTTCCGTCACTAATCCATCACAAAGTAGTGATGGAAGAGCGATCCATCACTAAATTAGTGATGGATTTTCCATCATTAGTGATGGATTTTACTTCCTCACTAATCCATCATAAATTAGTGATGAATGGGGCAATCCGTCACAAATTAGTGATGGATTAGTGACGGATTTTACTTCCATCACAAATTAGTGACGGAAGAGTAATCCGTCACTAAATTAGTGATGAATTAGTGATGGATTGCCTATCTAAATTTATGCTCTATTTTTTTAAAAAAAATTGTGACAAAAAAGTCGCGTCCGCATGTGCCAGTTACGTGCGCCGCCTCCCATGCGCGTCCTAGCCACGTGTTTGCCGCCCGGCGCATGCCATGCGCATCTGCTACTCGGCCTGAGCACGGGCTGCTATGGCCCGCGCATTTGCACCAATCGGCCTGTCTCTTCGGCCCTACAACTTGCCTATGTCCGGCGCCCCTTGCGTTGTGTCTGCGCGTGCCCAGTGCCATGTCTGCGCGTGCACACGCCTGTGCGTGACTGCACTTGGCTGCGCGCGCATCCCGAATTTAGTGACGGATTACGCTTCCATCACAAAATTAGTGACGGAAGAGCAATCCGTCACTAATTTAGTGACGGATGGGACAGTCCGTCACTAATTTAGTGATGGACAAGGTCATCCATCACTAATTTAGAGACGGATTTTTCTTTCATCACTAATCCATCACAAATTAGTGACGGATTACCTTCCATCACAAATTTGTGACGGAGTAGTGACGGAAGTGCAATCCGTCACTAAATTAGTGACGGATTGCCCCATCCATCACAAATTAGTGACAGAAGAGTAATCCGTCACTAAATTAGTTACGAATTAGTGATGGATTGCCTATCTAAGTTTATACTCTAATTTTTTTTAAAAAAAACAATTGTGACAAAAAAAGTCACGTTCGCATGTGCCAGTTACGTGCGCTACCTTCCATGTGCGTCCCAGCCACGTGTCTACCTTCCAGCGCGCGTCATGCACATCTACTACTCGGCCTGCACGCACGCCTGCCATGGCCCGCGCATGTTTGCATCAATCGGCTTGTTTCTTCGGCCGCACAACCTTGCCAGTGTTCGATGCCCCTTGCATCGTGTCTGTGCATGCCCAGTGCCATGTCTGCGCGTACACGCCTATCCGTGACTGCACTTGGCTGCGCGCATCCCTTATTTAGTGACGGATTGCGCTTCCGTCACTAATCCATCACAAATTAGTGACGGAAGAGCAATCCGTCACTAAATTAGTGATTTCCCTTTCATCACTAATTTGTCACTAATTTAGTGATGAATTGCTCTTCCGTCACTAATCCGTCACAAATTATTGATGGATGGAGCAATCCATCACTAAATTAGTGACGGATTGTCCTTACGTTACTAATCCATCACAAATTAGTGACGAAAGAGTAATCCGTCACTAAATTAGTGACGGATTACCTATCTAAATTTATACTCTAATTTTTTTAAAAAAAATTGTGACGAAAAAAGTCACGTCCGCATATGCCAGTTATGTGCACCACCTCCCATGCGCGTCCCAGCCACGTGTCTACCTCCCGACGTGCATCATGTGCATCTGCTACTCGGCATGCGCATGCCTACCATGGCCTGTACACGTTTGTACCAATCGGCTTGTCTCTTCGGCCGCACAACCTTGCCTGTGTTTGGCGCCTCTTGTGCCTTGTCTGCGCGTGTCCAGTGCTGTGTCTGCGCATACACGTGCCTGTGCGTGACTGCACTTGGATGCGCGCATCCCTAATTTAGTGACAGATTGCGCTTCTGTCACTAATCCATCACAAATTAGTGATGGAAGGAAAATCCATCACTAATTCCGTCACTAATCTATCACTAAATTAGTGGCATATTGTCTTCTATCACAAATTAATTACGAATATAGCAATCCATCACTAAATTAGTGACAGATTGTCCTTCTGTCACTAATACGTCACAAATTAGTGATGGAAGAGTAATCCATCACTAAATTAGTGATGAATTAGTGATGGATTACCTATCTAAATTTATACTCTAATTTTTTTTAAAAAAAATTATGACCAAAAAAGTCGCGTCCACATGTGCCAGTTACGCCTCCTCCATGCGCGTCCAGCCACGTGTCTGCCTCTCGGTGCAAGTCATGCATATGCTACTCAGCCTGCGTGCGCCTACCATGGCCCGCACAGATTTGCACCAATTAGCCTATCTCTTCGACTGCACAACCTCGTCTGTGTCCGACGCCCCTTGCGTCGTGTCTGCGCGTGACCAGCGCCTGCGCCAGTCATTGGCGTGTGTCTGCGCACATCCCTAATTTAATAACGGATTGCCCTTCCGTCACTAAATTTATACTCTAATTTTTAAAAAAATTACGATAAAAAAATTAATTAGTCATTAATCTAGTGATAAACTGCCCCATCCATTACTAAATGGATTGATTTTTTCATCAATTTTTTTAAAAAATAATTAAAATATAAATTTAATGATCAACATGATAAATTTTTATTTTTGTTCCTAGTTTAGTGACAGAATTATAATTCCATCACTAATTAGTGATGAAAAATCCTATTCCGTCGCGTACATGCCCTCTTATCAGCATTTTTTTTTCAATCGGCGCCCGCGCTTCTCTCTTGGGTTGCGATCACGGAGCGGAGAAGGAGGCGGAGAGAAGGGGCTGGAGGAGAGAGAGCAAGAGGGCATCGATCTCGCCATCGATCTTGAGTCAACGAGAGAGGGCAAGAGGGCATCGATCTCGCCTTCTACGCTTCGCCCTCGTTCGCCTCTCCTCGCCTTTCTTCTTCTCTCGCAAGGATCCGCATCGACCATTCTGCTGGTCGACGACTGATTGAGGTGAGTTCTTCTACCACCGTGTCTCTCTCTCCCTGCAAACTTGCTCTATTTCAATGCTAAGGTATAAAAGATTTCTTTTGTATTTTCAGTTCTTCTCGATTTGTATTTTCAACTAGGGTATCTCGGCTCGTGAACCATTGTTGGAGGGTATAGTTTGAACCTCCTTCACCGTGGAACGTCGCCAGAGCTTGAGCTAATGTCGCCGGTGAGGTAGGGAGGCCAAAAAATTATCGCGCTCTTTTCCTCTATTTAATTCTCAAAGCTCTGTTTCATGACAATCTCTTCAATTCCGGCTGAAAGGGCGAGAGATTTTCTAATTAAAGAGTATGGGAGGATCACGGAGCTAAGCGAACCTTCAGGGAAGTTCAGATCATCGCCGGCGACCCCGACAAGGAGGAGGTAAAATTTTTCCTCCTCTGTTTTTCTTTTTCAACTGAAGAATCAATGGGATTTTTGGGAGGTTTGAGGGCTGCCGTTGTCAGAGAAGATCGCCAGAGGAAGGAGAGTGTTGTCCGGCCGTGGGAGGCCACCATCCACGGTGGTTGCAGCTGATTAGTGATGAGTTATAGTAATTGACAATGCTTGCATCCTTGAGGATGGGGTTGTCGTCCCATTTAAACCTTCAGATTTTCCCTGAACTGCATCCTTTGCGACTAAGCCACATTGCCTTGGTTGTGTCTGGTAGAACACCTTGTATACGACTAACTCACCATCCTTCTCCTCTTCATCAGAGCCCAAAGTGATATTGATGCATCACCCAATTAGTTTTCTCAGGCTTTCGCTGTTTGTCGTAGTTAGTGTAGAGGACTAGTATCTTCTTGAACCCCTTCAGGTTTCCACCTCCGAACACTCTGTGCAGCAATGCCTACCATTCCATTTCCAATTCCCACTACTGCGAGTGTTGCAACGATGAAGTATGGAATTTCTCCAACAACCCATGACACTGGATAGAATATTGGTAGGTACATCTTTGATCTTCTCTCTTGGAAATAGACCAGCCTATCTATGCCAATCTGGGGAATAAAATTGTTTGCAGATATCACCCCAATGAGTAGGATCCATGTCTTCCTCCAATATTCCATTATGTGTCTTATTATCATCAGAGTAATATAAGGTTTTTTTTTTTGGCTTTCAGTATGGATTGATAATTTTATGTTGTTTTAATTTTTGGCTTCCTCTTCTAACACTAACATCATGATGCACCAGAATTTTCAGTCCTCAAGTAGACTTTTCACAACATCAAAGATCAAGTAGGTTAATTCCTCAAGTAGGCAAGGCAGCAACACTATTTCCATTCTAAGCGTATCTGTTGGACTCCCGGTAAGTTAATTCTAACTGCTCAAATCATGATCTCGAACACCATAACTTCAGGATAGCTAAGACATTGTGTTTACCTTTCTAATGCATTATAGAACGTGGGAGGGCATTTTGAGACATGGAATGCTGATGTTCTTGGTCCTGTGACATTAAATGGTCTTAATGAGGGAACTAGGGACCTCACATGGCAGAAGTGGACATACCAGGTTGGTCAGCATAACTCCTTTCTTCAGTACAATGTATATTGCGGCTTGGTAATTTTGATGGTGTTGTCCAGATTGGTTTGAAAGGTGAAGCTTTGAATCTTAATTCACTCAGTGGAAGTTCCTCTGTTGAGTGGGGTGAAGCATCCCACAATCAGACCCTAACGTGGTACAAGGTTTGGATTGTAAACATAATTCAGCTCTCATTTTATTTTTGAGAGATGTTAATGTAAAGCTGTAGCCAGTCACCTTCCTGCCAGCAATGGGACAATTTTACATCTCCTATTGGGTTCTCCTCAGGCTTTCTTCAATGCCCGGAAGGCAATGAGCCATTGGCTTTGGATATGAGTAGCATGGGTAAAGGTCAAATATGGATCAATGGACAAAGCATTGGTCGATACTGGCCTGCTTATAAAGCATATGGCACTTGTGGCAATTGTGATTATTGTGGAGAGTACAATGAGAAAAAATGCCAGACCAATTGTGGAGACTCCTCTAAAAAATGGTGAGTGTCCTTTCTAGATGTGCATCCGTGATGTTAGTTGGTTCTATGACTTGTCATGATAAATTTCAGGTATCATGTTCCTCGGTCCTGGCTGAAACCCACCGGGAACCTGTTGGTGGTATTTGAAGAGTGGGGTGGTGACCCAACAGGCATTTCCATGGTGAAGAGAACCATAGGAAGTGTTTGTGCTGATATTTTGAATGGCAACCAGCAATAAAAAATTGGCATACCAAAGACTGGGAGATCGAAGGTCCATCTATCCTGTGAACCTGGGCAGAACATAACAGAGATTAAGTTTGCTAGCTTTGGTACTCCGCAAGGAGTCTGTGGAAGCTTTTCAGAGGGAACCATGCCCATGCCATCAGGCTGAGCTGATAATGTTGACTTTTAACTTTGTTTATTAAGTTTAGTACACATTGGATCGAGATGTTGGGCTGGTGAAATTTCTTATGCTTAATTTGTATGCAGTGGGACTAGGGTAGGTTGAGTCTTCCTATAAAAATCATTGACCTTTTCATATACCTCTCTTGAAGCTACTACCTTCATGTGAAAAATAATTGGGTAGATGTTCTTCACAGAAGCAGCAATGTCGATTTGCACCTGGTTAATTCAAATGATGCATTTGATCCTGAGAGTAGAGGTGGGGAGGAAAGCATAAAGCGCAGAAGATTGTCTTTATCTAAGCTTGGACATGAGAGCCCAACATCTGGTGATGAAACTCTTTAAGCTCCGACATGTCTAGTGATACTTAATACGGAAGTGAGGATTGCTTCAATAGCTGCAGGTGGATGTCACACACTAGCATTGTTCACTTCAGGCTACATCAGAGGGAGCCAGTAAATGGTGTTCAAAGGACTGCTTCAAATGTACATTTCTCAAGTGTAGAGTCCCCAAGGCAGCCAAAGACATCTTAATAATTTGATGTCTAATGTATAAAACATTAGTATTATTGATGTATACAGATATATTTATCTTATTTTATGAAATGCATTTTTATTTTTAAATTTGAATTTTCATCTATAAATTTCATTAGAATGCATTAAATATATTGTAATTTTAAAATAATTTTAAATTTATAAGAATAAAAATTTGATGAAATTTTATTAGGTTAATGATGGATTAGTGATGGATTTATGATAGAAATAATAGTGACGGATTAGTGATGAAAATATTAGTGATTGATTAGTGATGGAACAATAACGAATGACTGATGGATTCTTTCGTCACTAATTCATCGCTATTAGTGACGGACTAGTGACGAAAGTTTTAGTGACTAAATTTTCATCAATAATTCGTTACTAAATTATGATGGAATAGTGATGAAAATATTTGTGATGGAATAATGATGGATAGTTCGTCACTAATCCGTCATAATTTAGTGACGAAAATTCAAATTTTTAACGGAATAGTTCGTCACTAATCCGTCACAATTTAGTGACAAAAAATATGTTCATAAATTTTTGACGGAATAGTTCATCACTAATCCGTCACAATTTAGTGACAAAAAATATGTTCCATCATAAATTTTTGACGAAATATTCATCACAAATCCGTCGCTATTATTTTGTGACGGACCTCTTTCCGTTACTAAATTTAGTGACGGCAAAAATAGTGACGATAAGATTTTCATCACTAATCCATCACTAAACCCAATTTATAACGGAATAGTGATGAAACTTTTTGTCACTATTTTACTTTCTTCCATGCTTTTAATGGTAAACAGTTCCTCATATTCAAGTTTCTGGAAGGCCTTGTGCAAAGGGCATGTAGTTTTTCTACTCTTGGTTTTTCGCAATCATAATTAGCAATAGAGAATGATTGTCAAAGGCACTCCAAATGATCACTAATATTTTTTTGGTATAATAGGAGGCAGAATTTAGCCTTGTAATCTCAAGCAGTACACATTTCAACATCTAATTTTGTTCAGTCCTTAAACTTTAATTGATCCCCATTGATCTATGTTCTCAATCATTTTACTGTAACATGAACGCATTCATGTGTAACCTATTCATTTTTTCAACTCCGGGTCTTTAATGTTCTACAAAGAATATGTTTGTTCCTACGGAATTGTTTTATTATTTTCATACCTTACTGCATGGATGTCTCAACTTTCCTTAGGTCTCTAATAAGATCTTATCAGGTCAGATCTGGAATGTTTCCCACATTTTGGTTAGAAAAAAGGCTGCCATGTTTGTTAGCTTTGTGCTCATAGTTGGAATGTTGCTGAAAGCATGTAATTCATATAAAATAGATTGTTTTAGAAGCTTGTTACAGGTGACTAAGTTTACGTACATTGGGTCTGAGTTTATGTACATTGGGTCTTCCGTGTATTACACCCGCTTGAGGAGAAAGGTTCCGCTGATGTTCAATGGTGAAACAGGGCTTTACACTCTTTTTTACGGAAAAGATTATTCTTGTATCTCGTGACTATCTTAGCTAGATTTGAAGTGCTGTTAGGAGTTTTTTTTTTTCGCAAGAGAAACATTTAAAGATGGTTTGGATGCTGCAACAGATGAAGGAAAATTGTGGAGGATTGGACTTCATCAAATTGAATGGACTCTAGTAATGATCTTTGTGAGACTCCTTTAGCACCTGATAGTGCACTGATTCTATGAAACGAGCTGGCAAGAACTAGCTGCTTCTCTGCTCAAAGATTTTCCTATTGAGCTAACAAAGTTTGTTGGGAAAATATGTCACATCTGATGTATTATATAATCTAAAATGGAGTCCGAATTCTCTTTTTTCATCCATCCTATTCTCAAGTTTTAGTCTATCCATCTCTATTTTATTTTCAATCTTTATGGAATTATAATATATAAATGATGAAGCTGCATCTGGCTCATTTCTTGGATGTTGATAGAGGTGAGCAATGATTTAGGAAACTCAAGAATCGATATTATAACTCAATTTGATAAGGTTGGATCGATTCCATGCAGTTTAGTTCTAAATATTTATAGAATTGATTTCCTATATAGAATATAGGAACTAGCTCTCTTTTTGTTGGTTCTAAGTTCCAAAAATTTTTGGATTTGATTTAAGAGCCAACCACCTTTTTTAAAATAAAATTTAAAATAAAAAAATGATATCTCTTTAGGAATCAAACCTTAGTCTAATATCTTTGCTAAAATATGTTAAGTACCAGAATAATTAATAAATATTAATTTTTATTAAATATAATTAATAGAAAATTTTAATTATTAAATAACAGACATGTGTTAAATAAAAAAGAAAATGGTTTGCTTTAATTGGATTTTAGGTTGGTTTCAGGATATGGTTGACAAGTGATTCTAATTGAAATAGTTTTAGATTTTGATCGATCCAATCCAACTAATACTCACCTCTAAATACTAGTATCCAAGTGTACCGTTAGTAAGGAAGAAATAAAAATCCACCTTTCTAAGGAGAAAATAGAAATCACTTAAAAACAAGAAGATAAAGAAACCATTTCAAGCTACAACATATTGCCACCATATTTTTCTTCTCAAGCTCAGTGAGGCTTTGCTTAGACCGTGGATATCTTATTTGTTTTTTGCATGCCCTTTAGGAAAGAAAAAGGTAGGGTTGTTTCCTCTTCTCAGCAAACCTATCTTTAAGAAAATCTATTCGTAGTTGTTCAATTTTCTGAGCAATGTTTGTGTCATTTCAACTAATAGACTTGCCATGGAAAACAAACATGATCTTGGATCTTTCTTGACATCCAATGTCAGTGTTTTATTTTAATTGTCCCATCTGATTGGCCATTTATCATTGCAGGAGCTGCCCCTGATGCTTTATTTATTGGAATTACCTCCATGGTTTAGTGCGAGAGAAAGAGGAGACAACGAGAAGCTAGGAGACTAGAGGAGCGAGGAACATTACTCATTATTTTTTGAGAAATGAAACATTATTCACTACGAGCATTAAGGTTAGGTCAAAATATAAACAGAAAGCTCACATACAATATAAACATAGAAGCTGATCATGCCTAGTCATTCTCAAGAATCCATTGTAGAATAACTAAAATTTGGAGGAAGTATGCATAAATAATATGTAAATGATCATCCCAGATAGAGCTGGTTCCAGGAAGCAAAAAAGACTTCTGATGGCCAAACTAATAATGAGAGAAAATTTTAGAATATTTTTGACTAGGTATAACATAAATGATTTACATAAGAGCATTTCAGCAATAAAATTCAGCAAAAATAGATGCTGATTAAAAAAAAAATGAAGACCTCATGTCCACCACTTGGAGGTGAGTTCTCTAGTGCTGAGAATTGCATCTCTCCCTTTTGGCATTATTTCTCTCAAGAATAGGGAAATTGAAAATTTGACAGATCCTGGAGTTATGCAAATCTTTCAAGCATGGTGGGCCAGTACCTTCAAACTGCATAAGGGTAGTCAATCAGCTTGCCATGCCGCAAAATACAGCCTCAAAGGCACAAGGGAGAGAATAAGATAATTTAGTGACACCAAAACATTCGTGCAGATTCTAAGAAATTTGACAATCTTTTAGAGGGATGTTACTTATAAGAAATATACATCAGAGAAAAAATAGAAGGGCCATAAGCTCATTGTTGCTGATTTTGAATATTAGGAAAGAGCATGCTAAATAGAATTCAAGTTGAAGTTTTATTTAAGAGAAAAAAGCATAAGGTTTACAGTGGGTATTGAGATTGTAAGGAGTAAAAGTGCAGACATGCAGAATAAAGTGCAAATTAGCAAATAAAAAATAGCAGATTCAAAGAAAAAACACATATGGCATGCCTCAATCAACTAAGGGGCAATATTCTTGGGGTTTGAAGACAACAAGTTTTAGAGTAGGTATTGAGAAGGCATAGGGCAAGAGATGTAGATTTTACAAATTCTTCCAGAACACAATAAAGAGTTAACTTGCAAAATAGAGAACAGAAAGTTCTATGAAAAAATATCTATAATATGCATCAATCTCAACTAAGAGGAAATATTCTTGGAATTTGAAAAGAAGAAAGATCCTAAGAGTATTAATGAAACAAATAAGCATGGAGTTTGGACAATGACATATAAGAGTTGATGCACAACAAACAATAAGTCGGGAAAGAAAAATGAAGAGCAAGGGGGAAGATGACGAACCAACAAAGTTAGTTCCATTCTATCACCACAGCCATAGCCCATATGTGCAAGTTGCTAATCCTAACTGCCACTTAGGTTGAGCAGCAATAGATCTTCTGCTGCTTTCTTCTCTGTTTATTTCCTGTTCAGTGTCTATAATCGTGTATATTGATGGACAGGTTTCTTTTAGAGTGATTACAGCATCTGGGATTTGAACAGCCTTGTTCCCGGCCTTTTCTCTCTCCCTCTCATTACATTGCCAGCTTTGGGGGAGAGGCCTCTGATCATTGGTTCCTGTAGTGTTCGAAGGTGTCCTAGAACATTTATTGACATTGCCAAGTTAAAGCAATGAGATGGTGTGAGAACCTGGAATGGGGTGAGACCTGAGCAGATCTGGTGAAAGACATTAATGCATTGCTTCCAGATATCTCCAAATGCTCACTCCCTCTCCCCTCTAGACACCTGAGATTGGTCCTGCATGATACCTCAAACTAACTTGTCAATTCTCAAAATAAGTAATGAATAAATGAATATAACCCCTTCAAACAATTCTTCATTCATCTCTAAATTCTGTCTTTTGTGTTTTTGACTGCGCTTGAGAGTAGATGTCTGATTTATTCTAATTTTCGATTCTCACTCACATAGCATTCCAATTCAATTAGATATGCCTGCTAGAGTCCAATTTTGCATCTGTTGAAGAAGCTCTGGAAGAATCTATTGTCTCTTGTATGTCTTAGATTCAGGGAAGTGGTTGGCATCTCATGAGAAGACACAAGCCATATAAAATTAACATAGGATGAGCATGTGACTCATTAAAGAATGTAGACCAAGAAAATAAGCCAAATGTGCAAGGCAGAGGAGATAATTTGAAAGAGCTGTGACTGAATATAACATTGAAGCAAGTTTAATTACTCATTTATGGAATGATAACAACTAAAAGCATAACTTATGGTAGAATCCAAATGCCATGTAATAAATACAAACAGAAGCAAAACGAGCACTGTGCTATTCATGAAACCATACACCAATAATAGTAAAAGACCACACAATTTATGGAATCACTTTGGTTTTTGGAATATGACCCCAAGGAACAGCAGGAATTCTGGTTTGAGAAAATAATACATGAGGTTGACTAGCAAAAAACAAGAGGACATTAAAAAAAAAAAAATAGACGGCATTCTGACAATATAATACTAGAGATTTGTTCAGACATAATTTTATGGTACTTTAACAAGAAAAAATAGAAGACATTGTTCGTGGTAGTAAAAATTAGCAGCATAAGATTGAAGAACATACATATAAAGACTAAAGCAAATATGGATATTTTTTGTTTATGAGTTGAAAGAAAGCACTATAGTGCCAATTTTTGACTCCTTTCTTTATGGCATCATCTCTCCAAAGGTAGGCTCTAAAGCTTTGTGAGACCTTCATGGTGTACTGGCATGCAACGATGGCCAAGCTCACTGAGGGTGATCGGTCAGCTAAATGAAATGACAGTTGAGCTTCTTAAACCAAAGCACAGCTCAGGAAGTACTGTTCATGGACAAAAAAACTAAACCAAATTAGAAATTTCGTAGTTTAGTAAAATTAAGTGAATCTTTCTAATCACTCACAATGGTAAATTGTATGAAAATAAGCAAGCAATAGGTACATATTCGGATGAATCTAACAATTTTTTTAGCAACAAGCCAATAGTCACATTGAAACTTAAGAGTTTGCATTTAAGTTAAATTTGCAAATAGAAAATTAAAAAAAAAAAAATACCTTCCTCTTTGTTATTGGATGGAGCAGGTGGCACCTCAGCTATGACCCATGCAGCGTGCAAACTCAAATCGATCGAGAAATTTCATAGCGAAGGTGCATCTCTTGTTGCTTTCTTCTTCATCTGCTCTTGTGACCAGATGTGATGTTCGGGATATGAGCAATCTTGTGCCAGTCCTTTCCTGTCTCCCTCTTGCAATACTTTGTTAGTTGGGGGCAATCAACGATATTTAAGTATTGGAGTGAAGTGAGTTGTCGCAAGCAATCCGGCAGCATTGCTAGGTTGGGACAACTCCAAATTTTAGTCGGTGCAGTAAGGTGATGCCTCCTATCCACTCTGGCAAAGCAGTCAACTGGTCAACTCTATATCGTAAGACTTCGAAGGGCAATGAAGAAGGGGATGGGCTGTGGCTGCTTCCCTCCTTCCCAATCTAGACTAAGATTTTTGTACTTGTATAAGGAAAGGGTATGGAGGGAGGGCAGGTACATAATACCCTTTGGCAAACAGGTCAGCTCATCACGAGGACAAATTTTTAGCTCCTCAAGGCCGGCAGGACATTGCAGCCCATCCCACCACTCAAATGACGATGATGACGATGCTCCACATGTGTTAGTACTTAATTTTTTAAGTTTGGACAACCCTGCAAGGCTTCCTGCTGATAAGAGCATCTCATTGCTGTGAATTATTGAAAGATTCTCCACGGAGTATGGGATACATGGCTGCACCATCAATTTAGGGCATTTTGTTATAATTAACTGGTAAGGCAATGGAAGATTGCCATCTTTCTTCCTGCTATTATTGGTTCTGTATTCCATTCTTCCAAATTGGGCATGTCATTTAAAGACAACTCCTCCAGTGACAAGAATGCGCTGCCACCCTCATCCCCATAAAACTCATCTCCGATTCTCCTCACGGCATGCATGCCGCTCACATCGAGCTTCTTTAATGAAGGCAATTGACCAAGTGCGGCTGGAAGGCACTCACACCTCTCAACATTTGATAAATAGAGAGTAACCAGATTTGGTATTGCCATCCATTTAATTAATCTGTTGCTATTTATTGAAATTTGCTTTGCAAAGCATGGCTGCACTGTTAATTTGGGGCATGATCTGATATCTAACTTGATAAGACAAGGAAAGGTTGTCATCTTTCTTCCTGCCAATACTGGTTCTGTATCCCATTCTTCCAAATTAGGCATGTTACTTAAATACAACTTCTCTAGCAATGGAAATGCACTGCCACTATCATCCCCGTAAAACTCCTGTCCGATTCTCCTTATGGCATGCATTCCATCTATAGTGAGTTCCTTTAGTGAAGGCAATTGACCAAGCGGTACAAGGCGGCCACACCTCTCGAGCCCTGACAATTGGAGCCGGACCAATTTTGATAATGAAGATGGCATCCATGTAGGTAATCTGCTGCCCATGTAATTATATATCTCCAACTCCTTCAGATTATGATGAGGTTGGAGCCTCTCAAGCACCTCATCTGCCATATTAATAGATGATGGATCTTGTGCCTCATCTGAGCCTTCTTTCCATCGAAGCTGCAGGCAATCCAATCTCATCTTTGCCTTTAGGTTTGCTTGAATAGCTTCAGTTGGATCCTTTACATGTTGTAGATCTATAATATATAAGCTACCTTGAATAGAGTTCAGATGTTGGAGCTCTGTGATAGTATGCCCATTCTCCTGAGCAACAATGAACATCCCTAATGTCTGAAGGTTACTCAATCGGCCCAGTCCACGAGGCATGCAAGACAAACCATGACAATATGATATATTCAAGTGT
The DNA here is from genome assembly GCA_900491605.1 of Calamus simplicifolius. NCBI lineage: Eukaryota > Viridiplantae > Streptophyta > Magnoliopsida > Arecales > Arecaceae > Calamus > Calamus simplicifolius. Next base: position 141,886 of record UESW01004926.1, on the reverse strand, counting down.
CTGAGGTTGATTAGGTTGCTTATATCTTCAAGCAGCTCTTGTAGCATAAAACAATGTTTGAGATTCAATGTCTGCAAATTATAAAGTCTAGATATGCCTTTAGGTAGCTCTTGTAGTGTATAACAATGTTCGAGATTCAATGTCTGCAAATTATAGAGTCTTGTGATCGATGTAGGTAATGTTGTGATGCTACTAAATGATAAATCAAGAAGCCGGAGATGCTTTAATCTGCTTATTCTATCAGACAACTTCTCCATTCTAATCAAAATTATATCCAATGCATGCAACTGAGTGAGATTTTTTGTTACATTGAACATAAATTCATGCATATCAAAATCCATGCCACGCAATATAACAAGTGATCTCAACTTTTTTGATTTGTAAATGGTTTGTAAAGGGGTTGATGATTCATCAGGATCTACAATTGATAAATATCGGCAGCATCCAGATGGAATGTTTTCCTTGCTCTTCTCTATGAACCAAGATTCGTCCTTTGTAAGTGAACATGCAAGATCATGAACTAAATCATGCATCTTGCATGTGTCCATGTTATTGTACTCATCCATTTCAACATCTTGAAAAAATGACCTCTGCAACAAATTATTGAAGTATTGCTTACCAATATCCTCTGCATGTAAACAAGTACCTGATGTATCAATGAGTCCTTCAGCCATCCACAATTGAATCAATTTGTTTATTTTAAACTGATAATCTTTTGGGAACATGGAACAGTAAGTGAAACACCGCTTCAAGTGAGAAGGTAAATGATCATGACTCAGCTTTAGGATAGGCAGAATTCCAAACTCGTCCATGGGTAACTTCCAAATCTCATCGTTTTTGATAGCAAGCCATTCGACCTCCTCTCTTTTAAATCTCATTAAACTTCCAAGAGCCTTTGCTGCCAGAGGCACACCTTTACACTTTTTAACGATCTCCTTTCCAATTTCAACCAATCTTAGGTTCTCTTCTTCTCTCTCATTCCCAATGCACTTTGCTTGAATAGAGTCCAGCAATCATCCTCATCCAAGCCTTGTAATTTTTTTGGAGTCACAGTTCCCATAATCTCGGCAACTCTGTCACTTCGTGTCGTCGTGATTATTTTACATTTTTTGCCAACCCTTAATAAAGTTTTTAGCTTTTCCCACTCTGCATCACTGTCATTCCAAACGTCGTCTAGTACCAGCAAGTATACTTTCCCACTCAATTCTGTTTCAAGCTGATGTCCCATAGATTGCAATTTGGAGACTTCACACTTTCTCCTGGTGACATCTTCAATAATTGCCCTCATAATATCATTAATATTAAAAGTTTCAGACACACAAACCCAAACTTTATGATCAAATCTCCCATTCAATCTTTCATCATTATACACATACTGAGCAAGGGTAGTTTTCCAACTCCGCCCAACCCGACTATTGGAAGAACCGAGACATCCTCGTCGTTGTTTGTGCTGAGTAAGAACTTGATGACTTCCTCTCTATCATCATCTCGTCCACAAACTTGAGATATATTCACGAATGAAAAGGTTTCTCGATCTACAACCCTTTCTGAGGCGGATCCCTCAACCAAATGGAATTTCAACCTCTCGTCTGCGATTCATCCAATCTCTCTCTAATCTCTTTGATCTTGCATCTTATATCGAAATGCAATGGGATTGTTTGAGGAAAACAAGTGACGCACCTTTCCGCGGTTATGCGATCATGTCGTCTCTCCATCCTTCGCCGCAGTGCTTCGGCCTCGAACTCTTCGACCACATCTTCCGCATCGAGAGCCGCATCTCGGAGCTTCCTCAGCCAACCTCGCAGAGCTTTGTCAGTGATGGATCTTCTTTCGGCATCATCAAGCACGTTCTGGATTGTGATAGCTTGCTTTGCAGCTTCTGGGCGTCGGTGCGAACACTCGCCAGCAGCCCCAGCTCCTCCCATAACGTAGAGCCCAACTTCTTCAGCAGCGCATCCACGACAGGACCGGCAGCTGCCAGTGCTAATTGTTCCATGATTTCAGAGGATGGATGATGGTTCGAGCGAAGGCCAGACAGAAGCTTTGAGATGAAATTTCCTCCACCCTAGCTTGAGATGAATTATGAAAGGGGACTCAGCTCAGAGGGGTTAAATCGTCCAACGCCAATAATTGAGACCAGAGTGGAGGAGGAATCTACTTCATGACTCCTCGCGATGCGCGGGTTCGTGACCCGAGGTTGGCGACACAGCGGGATGGCGGGAACATGGCAATTTGAAAGACCGACGACGACGCCGACTTATAATATTTAAAAGACCGACGACGACGACTTGCAATTTGGCTCATTCGTTCATTCATCTTGGAGTCAGTGTGTCACATGACGAAGGCATCACACCTCCCGTGAGCAAGAAAGCAAAATAAATAATGGATAGGGTGCTGAAGGTAAATGAGTACACAGTGGCATTCCAAGAAAGATAATAATAGCAGGCAGTTGCTTAAAAGATGAAGCACTAGTTGGAGCTCAAAAATAAGCATGCCAAGCAATACTTAATCTAACTCGAGTTTTAATTTTGGATGTAAAACAGAAAAAAGTTGCACTAAAACTTTGAAGTTTGGGCAATGATTTAAAATGGTGAGAAGGAGATGTAGAAGAAATGCTGGTGTAACCATTATAAAATCTTTCAAAGAGAAGAATCAAAATACAAGCAAACAATGATGTGTGTTAAACAAACTCCTAATTTGATTATCAAATAAATATCAAAGCCTTTGGGTATTTTAGAAATGTAAATACCAACAATAAATTACTTTTTATTAAATACCCTATTTTTTTTAAATTATGGTTAAAATATAATAATATTTTATATGTATAATGGAGTAATATGCAATTTTATAATGTAGATTTTTATGCAAAATATTTTAAGTTATTTTAAATGTTGAAACTCAAATGATGTAGTATAATATTCATGTAATGTCAATAGGATGAACCCATCATTAAGAGCAATAAACATGCGTTGTTCTAGAAACTCCTCATATTTTGTTAGGAGAAAAGTTGGCGGCTTAATTAGAATATTTTAGCACTTTTTTATTTTTTTCTTGTTGAAGTGCATAGTTATAAATCGGCATAAACTCTTATATTATTTCTATTTAATTATTAAAGTTAAAGCTAAACATTTTTTTTAAAAAAAGCTAACTAAAAGTGTAATATTAACTAAAAAGATGCTAGCATTTAATTTTTATTATTGATAACGCTTGTAACGATTAATGTAAAGTTTTATTTAAAAGGCTCAAACTTTAACATAGTCCCGGCACTTGGAGGGGTTAAATTTTTCAACGCCAATAAATAATTGAGAGTGGTCGAGCAGGAATCTGCTTTATGGCTCCTCGTCATGTGTGGGTTCAGTAACTTATAATATTTAAAAGACCAACGACGACGGCTTGCAATTTGGCTCATTCGTTCCTTCCATCTTGGAGTCGGTGTGTCACATAACGATCGAAGACATCACATGTACCGTGGAGCTGGAAAGCAAAATAAATAATGGACAAGTTGCTGAAGGCTCCGAATTCTAGAATTCAATTATGGGATGGATAGAGCAAGAGAGATTATTTCATTCGACTACGCCTAATTCATAAATCCCTTCAAACTGTCGTTTTTTCAAGAGCCACAGTAAGTAAAAGACTACATTTTAGAGGAAGAAACAGTATTGATGCAAAGACGTATGCTAAACCGCATGAAATCCAAGGATTGTTTAAAGAAAAGGTGCAGAATTCATGCAAGTGGTTCACGTGGTTAACAAAATCACACAACTTACAAAACGAATTAAGGTAAATGAGCAAATAATATAGCGTTCCAAGAAATATTATAGCAGGCGCTTGCTTAGAGAAGAAGCACTCGGAGTTCAAAAATCAGCATGCCAAACAATACTTAATCCAACTCGAGTTTTATTTTTGATGTAAAATAAAAAAGAAGTAGAGCGAGAAAACTTTAAAGTTTGGGCAATGATTTAATATGGTGAGGAAATACAGAAGAAATGCTACTGCAGCAACATTATAAAAGAATAATCACGGTAGAAGCGAAGAAGGTTACGTACGTGTTATACAAACTCTTAATTTGGTTGTTAAATAAATATCAAAGTTCTTAGCTATTTCAGATATATAGATACCAACAAAAAATAACTTTTTATTAAATACTATATTTATTAATTATAGTTAAAATATAATTATAATATCTTATATATATTTTTATAATTTTTTTTCATAATAATTACATATGAATTATAACCTTGCTAAACCAGATATATACAGGAGCATTGACCAAAAGATATATTTCAATTATCTTGGTCCATAACTAAAAGCATTTACCAAGTTAATTGGGATAAAGTAGGGATATACCTTCTTGTCTTATTTTTAAATGAGGGTTAAGTGAGTAATATTATTTTGCATGATGAATAGTGAATAATTAATGCTAATGGACTGATCGATCCATCTGCTAGCAAACCAATAGCTTCCATTCACATGATGTATGGCATAACAAACAATAACAATTGATAAGAGGACTCATCTAAATGAAATAACTTGTGATTTGAAAAGCGATGCCTACGGCATCAAATTCTTTCAACCCTTGGGTTCAACCATACTTGTCTTTAACCCAAGTCAAGCAAGTCAGCTGAATTTATTACGGCTTTGTTGTCATGAATTAAATAACATTTCTAAGCAAAATAGCATGACTTTACCATAATTTCTAGGCAATATGTTGGTACCTAATCAAATGAGATTTGATCAAATCAAAAAGAAAATAAAAATAATTTTACCCATTATTATTATTATTTTAGTGGATGGTAAATTGAGTCTATACTTCTTATTTTTAGTACTTTTATTTTTTCTTTATTGAGATTCGAACGCCGGTGCGAACTCTCTTCACCATTCTAGCCACGACTCCTTTGATAATGTAGGGCCTAATCCTTTTGCGAGCCCATCCACAACAGGACGGGCAACTGCTGGTGCTAATTCTGCATGATTTCAGAATAATATGGTTTGTGCAAGGAAGCGGAGCCCATAAGTTTTGACCTTTATTAAAGTAATGGAGACATGGTATTAAGATATGAAAGTAATGGAGACATGGTATGAATGATGATGGTGCAGTGCTATGTGGAGCCTTTAGCTCGTTTGATAGTGATGGAGTTGCTCAAAGACTTGGAGGCACACACTAATGTGATAGACGGAAGAAATAAAGATTGCTTATATAACCAATGAATGATGAAGGGTTCGTATACTATTCATATTATGCTTTAAACACCTCTTAGGTATTTCTTTTCTTTTCTTTTCTTTTTTTTTTTTTATGCAAAGACCTCTTAGGTACTTTAAGGAGATCTTTTGTTAATATGGCTGTTATACCTTGACACGTCGTTATCATCTGAATATATGACAAATGCCATATATCCTATAAAATTTGAACTTACAAGATGTATAAAATTTATCTAAATTTTATCATTTGCATAATACATCTTCAATATATAAATCTAATAATAGTAAATATTTAAAAATTATTAAAGCTACAATTAAATAATACATTTCATCTCATTTATTTGAAATGTTGTAATTTAACCACATGTCGGACGGGTTGTACCTGCAATGTAAATGATATATAAAATATGTAAGCCACCATGCAAAAATTATAGACCAACATGCAGAGAATTGACCCATAGTTTTAAAATATTAAAATAGTCAAATTTAATATTATAATAATATAATATATATTTAATCTGATTTGGATTGGATTTCATTAATATAAAAAGAAAAAATCATCTTTTTTTTAAACTAAAAGAGAAAATCAAATAAAAAGAATAGTCCTCTATTAAAGAATAGTCCTCTATAATATAATAGAGAATTTATACCTTCTCATCTTTTAGCTAAAAAAACTATATTAAAATAAAGAAGATTTTACTAATATAAAATAAGGATATATGTCATGATTCAAAGAATAAAATCATCGATAGTAAAAGAAAAGAATGAAAATTTGATTTTTTACGTGTAGCATATACCATAATTTATAGATTTAAAAAAATTAATAAAATGAAGAGGATTTGCATGTTGGGAAAAGGCTTAAGATGAGTTGAGTTGAGTTGAGAGGATTTGCATCAAAAGAAAATATTTATATCATACTTTGATTAATTTTTTAATTTTAATTTTTTAAAAGATATGAACCGTGCCTATTGGAGGAATATCTTTCTTTTTGATTGAGTTAATAAGTAATTATAAATTAAGAAGATTTCAAAACCTACTATCTGGACTGCTTATGCAAAAATCCACCAATGTCTTGCTTAAAGACTCCATACATATAAGCAATCATGATGCTTGGCGCAGATTGGGAAGATGATACTACATCTTTCGATGTACATGAAAACACAAATACGATATGCAAAAACGTACAACCAATGTCTTATAATACATGACTGAAAAGTAGTACCAGTGTCCTGTCTCTTCTAACATCACTAGCTAGCCTATTTATAATGCTTTTCTGGATTTTGAGATAGCGAGTGGATTCCAAGATTGATGTTTTCTCCTTAACACCTTTTATCAAGGCCCCCTTTGGATCGTTTGTTGGAATACCTCTGGATGGTTTTGTTATTATTATTATTATTAGCTATGCAAGAACTGTTGATCAACAGCTAAAAACAATAGCTATCCTAAACAAGTCATTAATTTAATTTCATATATTAGCTAAAAGATTATAAGACTTCAAACCCTGATTCACAAAAGTGTAAAACAAAGAAAACATTGACTATTTACATAATGGCGACTGTTGCTTTGGATTTTCGTTCTTCGACCTGAGAACGGAATGACGGTGCATATGAGAGCCTAAATAGCATTCTTTCGTCCTTGTGGACCTACAAAATAGCATCCTCATGCAAGAGGATTGAGGTGGATGGTCCATGTGAAAGACCCTTCGATGCTTGAGTCAGTGAAAATCCTTGGTCATATATAATATGGAGAAGGTTTGGAGAGAAGAAAATTCCTTAGAGGGGGGAATGTAATGGCATGTGTGAAGGACTTTTTTGTGCATACCTGAGTGATCCTAGGATCTGATATTTAAAGGCAGCAAAGATGGTATTATAGCAGATCGAGACAAGAGGAAGGGTTGATTGTAGCAGCGGTTCTCCGGCTGAGAAGAAGCAAGAAAGAGAATAAAAGAGAGGAGGAGGGAAGAAGGAGATGAAGATGATCGGTGATTTCCTTCCTTACAACATTGCAGTCGGTGGCAAACGCTGGGTGGCTGATAGCTTCGTCGGCAGTGCAGCTCTTGACCGGGAATGGTGGAGCTTTGATCTACCAGCGTCCAACAACGGTGCTCCGGCCAAAGAAAGAGAAGAGGGCAAGATATAGAGAGAAGAATGGCGGAAGAGTTCGTACGATTTGTTAGAAAAGCTGTTGAGGCAAATCCATTGGCGGAAGAGAGGAGATGGCTGAGGTTTTATGATGCTTCAGGACAATGGGAAGCTTCAGTGTAAATGCTCTGTTTCAATGGTGAAACAGAGCATTACGCTCTCTTTTGGACGGAAAAGATTATTCTTGTATGTCATGACTATCTTAGCTGAATTTGGAGTGCTGTTAGGAGTTTTATTTGCAAGAGAAACATTTAAAGATGGTTTGGATGATGCATCAGATGAAGGAAAATTCTGGAGGATTGGACTTCATCAAATTGAATGGACTCGAGTAATGATTTTTGTCAGACTCCTTCAGCACCTGGTAGTGCAGTGATTCTATGAAGCCTAGCTGTCAAGAAGTAGCTGCTTCTCTGCTCATGGATCTTCCTCCTGAATTTGCCCTTTGCCAATCTTTATCCCTAATTTGGTTGCTGAGAAATTTACACATTTTCTATCGGGAAAACAAATTTTGTTGGAAAAATATGTCACATCTCCTGTATTCTATACTCTATATTACAGCCTTGAAAGATTCATCCATCCTTTTCTCACATATAAGTTTTAATCTCTCCATCTCTATTTTTTTTTAGATCTTTATGAGCATTATAATATATAAATGATGAAGCTGCATCTGGTCTTATTCCGTGGACGTTGGTAGGGATGAGCAATGATTCAGGAAACTCAAGAATCGATATTATAAGGTTAGGCCAGTCTAATGCAGTTTAATTCTAAATATTAATGTAATTGGTTTTGTATATAAATATCGGTTGAGGATCGATTTCTCGGTTCTAATTTAAAAGAACCGACCACCTTATTTTTTAAATAAAATTTAAAATAAAAAATGATATCTCTTTAGGAATCAAATCTAAGACTTTACATAAATCTTATAAGTTGTTTTACATAAATCTGAAATATGTTAAGCGCTAAAATAGTCAATAACTATTATTTTTTATTAAATATAATTAAGAGAAAATTTTAATTATTAAATATCAAACATGTGTTAAATTAAAAAGAAAAAAATAAAGGAAAATTGGATCAATTTAATTGGGTGTTTCATAGCATGGTTGCCAAAGATCCTAATTGAAATAGTTCTAAATTCTAACCGACCCAATCCAACTAATACTCACCTTTAGATAAAGAAATAGAAATCGACTTTTTTAGGGAGAAAAATAGAAATAACTTTTTTTTAAAAAAAGAAGATAAAAAAGTCATTTCAAGCTACAACATATTCCCTCCATATTTTTCAGCTCAACATCAGCGGGACTTTGCTTGCAGTGTGAATATCTTATTTGTTTTTCGCACGTGCGTTTCTTGTCCTTTAGAAAAACAAGAAGGGGGAAACTTTTCTTTAAGAAAATCTGTTCACAATTAATGTTCAGTTTTCTGAGGAATGTTGTGCCATTTCAACTTTACAATAGACTTGACATGAAAAACAAATATGATCTTGGATCCTTCTTGACATCCAATCTCAATGTTTTATTTTATTTGTCCCATCTGATTGGCTATTGATCATTGTAGGAGCTGTCGCTAGTGCTTTATTTATTGGAATTACCTCCATGTCCTAGTGCGAGAGAAAGAGGAGGCAACGAGAAGCTAGGAGACTAGAGGATTGATGAACATTATTCATTATTTTTGAGAAATGAAACCATACTTTTGCATTAAGGTTAGGTCAAAATATAAACATAAAGCTCTCATACAATATAAACATAGAAGCTGATTGATGAGGAGTAAAATTATCATTGCATTAATATCCGCACGAGTCGACAATTGGGTCAAGTCCAATCCCAACATCTTGTCGACCAGCTGTCACATCCACCAAGCAGTGAAGCCCAATCGCCCTCAGCAGGGTCAGGTCGCCCCGACGGCCCAAGCTATCTTCATTTTCGGCAGCCCGAGCTATCATCATACCTCGGTAGCCCGAGCTATCTTCATCATCGACAGCCCGAGCTATCTTCATACCTCGGCAGCCGAGATATCTTCATACCTTGGCAGCCCGAGCTATCTTCATACCTCGGTAGCCCGAGCTATCTTCATACCTTGGCAACCCGAGTCATCTTGTATCTCAGAAAACCAAGTTGTCTCTTGCTTTGGCTAGACTGAGATACTCGAATACCTCCGCGGAATCAGGCGCAGGAGAGTTCGAATTTGCGGTAACTAAATAAGATTCCAAATGAAGAATCATGCCCAGAAGTGGCCTGAGGGCCATAGGGGTGGCCTAGAACCTACACGATCCTACTGGCCTTGTAACGAACTTGATTCGAATCTGTTTCGAATTTCAACAGCTTTCAGACCCCCCACAGCACGCCCAAGGAACCAGGTGATCGCCTATAAATATTACGGCCCTCAAATCTCTCTGGTACGCACCTATTCACTAACTCTCAAACTGAAGAACTCCATTAAAGCTCCCACAGAGCTCGGAGCTCCCGGAAGATAAACCCATTTGGGGGAACTCTTCTGTGAGAGTCTTCTCCTCACATTTGTTTGCTGTGAATCTCCATTGACTTAAGCATCGGAGGGTCCCCCGCGGAGGGCAACCCCAAGAAAATCCTCTGCATGCGGACTGTCTTGCAGGTTTCACCCCAAGCATCGAGATCGGCGTTTGGACCCAAGCCAGAGTGCACCCGAGTCGAAGAACGGATTTCCATAGCAACATATTGGCACTAGAGGAAGGGCCTCAAGTCCCATAAACTTGTAATCCAGGAGACAAGACTCAAAAATCAAAGAAGCATTCTCTAATGGCCAATCGGAAGAGAGCCACATCTGAGGCTCAAGACCAGACCGCATCTCAAAGGCCTGATTCGATCAGTGGTGTAGCGCCTCCGCCACCACCGCCAGTTGAGACTCCTTCGCTGCCGGCAACGATGGTAACATTGGACCAGTTCGCCACTCTGGTCCAGCAAGTCCAAGCATTGATCCAGTTGGTCCAGGGGCTCCAAGCGATTCTTGGCCCTACCATTACTGCTCCTTAGCTTCATGAAGAGGCCGCTGCCCCTGCTCCACCAGCGATCTCTTCTTCCAATCCGCCTGAAGCAGCGGATTATCATCACAGGCCCATGAAGGAAAAGCCAGCGCCGCAGCGGGCTGGAGGGAAGAGCCCGCTCAGATCTAGGCGGGTTCGTTCCCCCTCCCCGGTGTCTTCCCAAGACTCGACACTGCTACCATCTTCTCATCGCCCGATCCCTCCTACCATTGGATGAAGGGATCAGGTAGCAGATGTAGGATATGCGTTGAGAATGGCATCAAGAGCTAAACGCCGTCAAACAAGCGCCTCTGTCCCAACCAAAAGCGAAATAGGGCATTCCCTTCTCTGAAAGGATCATGAGAGAAGTGATTCCTCCTCATTTCAAGCTCCCTACCATCGAGCCATACCACGGATCCATCGACCCCGATGACCACTTGAGCAGCTTTAGATCCATCATGATGTTCCACGAAGCATCGGATGCGATCCTGTGTCGAGCCTTCCCCTCCACTATAAGAGGATCTGCCCGAACCTGGTTCAACAACTTGAAGCCAGGTTCCATTGATTCTTTTGATGAACTGAGCTGTTTGCTCATCAGCCAGTTCGTCAGTAGCCGTCGCCAGCGACGGAGGTCCGATTCCCTCTCTGAGGTTAAGCAGAGAGAGGGGGAATCATTGAAGAATTACCTTGGCCATTTCAACACGGCCCTCCTTGAAGTCGACCATCTCAACCACGAGGTGGCCATGTCTGCCTTGGCTGAAGGAGTATCGAAGGAAGGAGACTTCTACTTGGCTCTGAAAGTTAATTACCCAAAGAGCCTTTCAGACATGATATTCCTGGCGGATAAGTACGCCAGGGTTAAAGAATCAAGGAGGTCAGCTCGGGCCGAGCAGCTGAAGAAGGAGGCAAAGGGCTCAGACAAGCAACGAGCTCACCACCGTGCTAGCCCACCTCGCTGCCATAGAGCTCCTTCGCCGTCGCCTCGAGACCGAACCTGGAGTCCAACACGAAGGTTCGACCGCTACACCCCACTCACTGCGCCAAGGGCGTAAATCCTAATGAAGATCGAGCGGCAGATTCCTTGGCCTCCTCCTCTTTGAGGCAATGCAACTCGAAGGGATGTGACCAAATACTGCCGCTTCCATCGGGATTATGGGCATGATACCGAGGACTGTTGGCAACTTCAGAATGAGATCGAGCGGTTGATCCGATGAGGCAGACTGGATCGATTCAAGGGACCCCTGAGCCAAATAATGAAGAGGCACGCCAGCACGAGCCTCGCCCGCTCCCACCACCAAATCCTTCGGTTATCGGCAATGTTAATGTGATAGCGGCGGCTGATTTCCCATCCTCTTGGCCAGGCGAAGAGGAAAACCCGCCAAATTAGGCCCGAGTTGATGAGCTCACTTTTTTCGATGAAGATCTTCGAGAGGTACAGTACCCCATGATGATGCTCTGGTTGTATCCTTAAACATGAACAATTATGATGTACATCGCATCTTGATTGATAGTGGAAGCTTCGTTAATGTTTTGTATTTTGATGCCTTTGTGAGATTGAAATTCTGGGTAGAAAGCCTTCGGACCATAGAGTCCACCCTTCAGATGACTCCATAATCCTTGAGGGACACTATAAGAAATTCATGAAATAGCGATGCCATTTAGCGACTCAAATTTTCATCCCAGAATAACGACGAAATTGTGACGCAATTGCGACCCATGAAATCTACGATGCAATTTAGCGACTCATTAAATCAGTCGCTAATTAGCGACGGATTTAGCGACTTAAAAAATTTTCGTTGCAAAATAGCGACTCATATAGAACGCATATTTATGCGTCGCTGTTTAGCGATGCATATCGATGCATCGCTGTTTAGCAACGCAATTATGCATTGCTAAACAACGATGCATAATATGCATTGCTGTTTAGCGATGCAATTCCATGCGTCGCTGTTTAGCGATGCAATTATGCATCGCTAAACAGCAACACATCTTTATGCGTCGCTGTTTAGCGACGCATATCGATGTGTCGCTGTTTAGCGACGCATAATTGCGTCGCTAAATAGTGACGCATAAAATTGCATCGCTAAATAGCGATGCATTAGCAATGAATTAGTATGTGTGCTATTTTGCATGGAAGATGTTTGTGCTATATATCGCCAATCAGTCAAGGAATTAGTAAAGGAAAAATGACATCCCAACAACACTATATGATGCTGGATTTGAAGATGCTTCTAAAAGAGAAGCTGTTGATTTAGCTTCTAATGGAGATTTTGCTAAGAATCATTGCAGAAAGGAAACTATGAACTAGGACAATTAGGAAGATATGCTTTCTTCATTCTAGAGGATTTCAAGCTATGCATGAAAGCTGTTTGCGCTATATATCGCCAATTAGTCAAGGAATCAGTAAAGGGAAAACTCATCCCAATAGCACTATATGATACCGGATTCAACGACGCTTCTGAAAGAGAAGCTGTTGATTTAGCTTCTAATGGAGATTTTGCTAAGAATCATTGCAGAAAGCTAGGAAACTATGAACTAGGATAGTTAGGAAGATATGCTTTCTTCAATTCTAGAGGATTTCAAGCTCTGCATGGAAGCTGTTTGTGCTATGTATCGCCAATCAGTCAAGGATCAGTAAAGGAAAAACAACATCCCAATAGCACTATGATGCTGGATTCGACGACACTTCTGAAGAGAAGCTGCTGATTTAGCTTCTAATGGAGATTTTGCTAAGAATCATTGCAGAAAGGAAACTATGAACTAGGACAGTTAGAGGAAGATATGCTTTCTTCAATTCTAGAGGATTTCAAACTCTACATGGAAGCTGTTTGTGCTATATATCGCCAATCAGTCAAGGAATCAGTAAAGGAAAAAACGACATCCCAACAGGATTTAATTTTAGGGTTTCTAGGGGTTTTAGGGTTTAGGGGTAATTTTAGGGTTTTTAGGGTTTTTAGGGTTTTAGGGTTTAATTGCGGGTTTAGGATTTTATAGTTTAGGGTTTTAAGATTACAATTTTAGGTTTTAGGGTTTTGGGTTTTAATTAATTAGGTGTTATCAATGGTTTAGGGCATTTAGGGTTTAGGCTGCATTCTTGGCACAAAGGCATGGATCGGACTGAAGGCATCGTTAGTCCCGGACAGGACCTCATAGTTGGTCTTCGGGCACACCGTTGCGCCGTCGGTTCACACCGTTCCATGGGGTGGACCAGCCAACCCAGCCCAATGTACAACTACAAGCTTTCTAGCCAAAAAAGATAAACCAAAATATAGCGAGCATTGAATTATGTCGCTGTTTAGCGATGCATTTGAATGCGTTGCTGTTTAGTGATACATTCAATTGCGTCGCTAAACATGATGCATTCAATTGCGTTGCTAAACAGCGACTCATTCAATTGCGTCGCAAATAACAACGCATTGAAATGCATCGCTAATTTTGATTTAGGGTTTTAGGATTTTATGGTTTGACGGTTTTAGGGTTCTAGGGTTTTTAGGGGTTTTAGGGTCCTAGGGGTTTTATGGTTTTAGGGTTTAATTGTGGGTTTAGGGTTTTATAGTTTAGGGTTTTAGGATTATGTTTTAGGTTTTAATTAATTAGGTGTTATCATTATAATATTAAATATTAAACTATAATAATTACTTAATAAAATTAACATTTTAAATATTATATTTATTGATGCATAACTACATCGCTATTTAGCGACGCATATTTAGTGCATCGCTAATAGTGATGCATTTGCGATGCATTGTTGTGTCTATTTAGCGACGCAATTTTGCGTCGCTAAATTCCCATCAAAATGGGGTGAAGGCGGCAAATAAGTGCCCAGGTGGTGGCCGGCCGTGGCCTGGCCACAGTGAACAAAAAAAAACTAACAACTCTTCCCTCCCGCCCTCCCCCTCCCGTCACCGGCCACGGTCGTGCCAGCCATGGCCGGGGCCGTCGTTGCCGATCATAGCCGCGCCCGGCCATGGCCGGGTGGTGGCCGGCTGTGGCCTGGCCATGGTGAACAAAAAAAAATTGTTCCCCTCTTCCTCCCCCCCCCCCCCCCCGCCCTCCCCTCCCGTCTCCGGCCACGGCCATGGCCGGGGCCGTCGTCGATGGCCGGGCTGGCCGTGCCTTGGCCACAGTGGCCAGGCCATGGTGAACAAAAAAAAAACTAACCCCTCTTCCCCCCCCTCGGCCCTACTCCTCCGTCGCCAGCCACTCAATAAACCAGAAAATCAAATAAAATTAATTTTTTAATTTAGCGACGCAAGTAATGCATCGCAATATTTTTAAATTTAATTTTATAAAATATAATTATGAAATAAAATATTACGACTCAACTCAGTGCATCACAAATTTTAAAAAAATAATTATGTTAAATAGCGATGCATTAGCGACGCATAAATCAAAAATTAAAAAAAATGTTTTTTATTTAGCGACGCACTAATTCATCGCAATTATTTTAAATAAAATTAATTTTATAAAATATAATTATGAAATAAAAATATATGATGCAACTCAGTGCATCGCAATGTCTTTAAAAAAATTAATTATGTTAAATAGCGACGCATAGCGATGCAATAAAATAGTAAATTAATAAAAATATTTTTTTTATTTAGCGACGCAACTATTGCATCGCAATATTTTTTAAAAAATAAATTTTATAAAAATATTAAAAAAATTATAAATAAAATATTGCGACGCACTTCAGTGCATCGCAATATTTTTTTAAAAAATAATTATGTTAAATAGCGACGCAATAAATTAAAAAATTAAAAAAATTAATTTTTAATTTAGCGACACAAATAATGCATCGTAGAGTTTTTTTTAAAAATAATTTTTATAAAATAATTAAATATAAAAAATTAAAAATAAAATATTGCGACGCAACGAAATACATCGCAATTGTTTTAAAAAAATTAATTTGGTACATGCGTCGGATCGATCATCGTTGACCGGGATCTATCATGGCTTGGATTGATCACAACCGTCATATCGTCACCGATCGGATCGATCGCGACAGTTCGAGATCGGTCATCGCCGACCGGGATCGATCATGGCTTCGATCGATCGCAACCATCGGTCATCGCCGATCAGATCGATCGCAATGATCCGAAATCGATCGTCATCGACCGGATCGATCATGGCTTCGATCGATCACAACCATCGGATCGTCGCCGATCGGACCGATCGCAACGGTCTGAGATCGGTCGTCGCTGACTGAGATCGATCATGGCTTTGATCGATCGCAACCGTGGGTCGTCGCCGATCAGATAGATCGCGATGGTCCGAGATCAGTCATCGCCGACCGGGATCGATCATGGCTTCGATCGATTGCAACCGTCGGATCATCGTCGATCGGATCGATCGCGACGGTCCGAGATCGGTCATCACCGACCGAGATCGATCATGGCTTCGATCGATTGCAACCGTCGGATCATCATCGATCGGATCGATCGCAACGGTCCAAGATCGGTCGTCGCCGACGGGATCGATCATGGCTTCGATCAATCGCAACCGTGGGGTCGTTGCCGATCAGATCGATCACGACGGTCCGAGATCGGTCATCGCCGACCGGTATCGATCATGGCTTCAATCGATCGCAACCGTCGG
>UESW01004926.1:24741-117615 GCA_900491605.1 Calamus simplicifolius | reverse complement strand
AAAAAAAAATTATAATTTTGCGACACATTTATTGCGTCGCAATATTTTTTTTAAAAATAAATGTTATAAAAAAATTAACATACACCTTGTGATTGCAACCATATGCATCGCAATTATTTCAGAAAAATAATTTTTATTCAATATAATTATCAAATAAAAATATGCGAGTAACTCGTTGCGTTGCAAATTTTTAAAAATAAATTATGTTAAATAGCGACTCATTAGCAATGCATAAACTAGAAAAGTTAAAAATAATAATTTTTAATTGCGACGCATCTGTTGCATCGCAATATTTTTTAAAAAAATAAATGTTATAAAAAAATGAAAAATAAAACATTGCGATGCAACCATATGCGTCGCAATTATTTTCAGAAAAATAATTTTATCAAATATAATCAATAAAAATTTACGACGCAAATCAGTGCATTGCAAATTTTAAAAAATTAAATTTCATTAAATAGTAAACGCATTAGCGACGCATAAACCAAAAATTAAAAAAATAATTTGTAATTTTGTGATGCATTTATTGCGTCACAATATTTTTTAAAAAAAAAAAATGTTATAAAAAATTTAAAAATAAAACATTGCGACACAACCATATGCGTCCATTATTTTTAGAAAAATAATTTTTATCAAAATATTATGAAATAAAAATATTGCGATTAGCGATGCCTTTTTTGAAAAATAAATAAAAAATTTCCCGCTGGTCATTGCCGCCAAATTAGCGACTCATTAGCGATGCAAATAATGCATCGCTAATTTTCTAGAAAATAAAAAAAAAGCCAAATTAGCGACAGGTTAGCGACGCATTATTGCGTCGCTAATCCCTAATATATAATCTCAGTCATGCCCGGCCCCCCCGGTCTCTTCTTCTTTTTCTTCTAACCCTACTCCGCCATCGTCCCCTCCTCCGGCTCCCCCCACCGTCTCCCCGCGCTAGGACCACCGGAGGCAGCCCCCCCCCCCGCGGCATCCCTTCTCTATCGAGGTAAGCACCCCCTCCCCACTCCCCTCTCCCACCCCACCCCCTCCCCGCCCCCCCATATGCCTTAGGCACGGCCATGGCGGCGCTGTGGCCTTCGTCTCAGGCACGGCCAGTCATGGCCGGAGACGACGGCCACGGCCGGTCATGGCCGGAGATGACGGCCACGGCCAGTCGTGGCCGGAGACGACGGCCACGGCCGGTCATGGCGGAGACGACGGCCACGGCCGGTCGGCCACGGCTGGTCGTGGCCAGAGATGATAGCCACGGCCGCGACCATGGCCGGCGATGGCCTAGCCATGGTGGCCAGGCCACCGTTTAAAAAAAAAATTGGTTGGGGTGGGGTTTTTTCCCCCACCCCTGAGGCGCCGGCCACGGCGGCGGCCGTTGCCATCGTCTCAGGCCATGGCCGCAGCCGTGGCCGCGGTGGCCAGGCCACCATTTAAAAAAAAAAATTTGAAATGGGGTGGGGTTTTTCCCCCACCCTGCGGCGCCGGCCACGGCCACAGTGGCCAGGCCACCATTAAAAAAAAAAGTAGGGGTGGGGTTTTTCCACACCCCTTGGTCTCCGACCACGGCGGCGGCCATGGCCATCGTCTCAGGCCGCGGCCATGGCCGGAGACGACGCCACGGCCGCCGCCGTGGCCAGCGGTGGCCTGGCCACTAGCCACCTTTTATTAAAAAAACAGTAGGGGTGAGATTTTTCCCCACCCCCGTTTACCAATACAAGAATGAAGTTTAAGTTTAATCACAGTCAAGATTTTATGCATTAGGTTAGGCCTAGATTAAATTGTCAGCTGGTAGCCTAATATGACTATATTAGGAGTTGTGCCTTTCATTTTCATGACTATTTCTCACATGTGGCTTTAGAGAATTGGCATGATACATCATGTTGGTTCAATAAGCTGCCAAGCCTATTTTATTTCTTTATAGCTGTTTATGCAATATATTTGTGCATTTGTAGTTATTTACAATTGTTATGTCTTGATTTTACATTCTGCTTCAAATTGAATGATGCATTAAATTATGTAATGCTAAAATGAAAGTCTTGTTGTAGTTTTATTTAATTTTCAGCAACAAATTAGTAGTTTCAATGATTTATATTTTAGTCTTCACAAACTATTGGACATAATAAGAAGTCAGTGACTATATATAGAACACATTCCTATATGTATAATTGGCAAGAATTTATGAATAACAAGCATAAGTTCGATTGTCTTCGGATTTCCATATTATTAATCACAACATTATAACCTTTAGACCCGTTTGAGAATTTGTAAGACTTAGTCTTGGAAATTCTCAAATTGTCCTGGTGGATAGTTTGAGAATATTTTTTGCGATATGTTAGTCTGCTATTAATCATCGTTGGTTGAGATTGCGGTTTGTATTTGCTCATGCGTTCTCCTAGTGTGGCATATATGCCACACATTTAGGAGAATATATGAGGAAATGCTGCTGAAATTTTAACGTAAACCATCGATGATAATTAATAGCAAAATAACATATCACAAAAAATATTCTTGAATGGGATAGGGCCTCACCTTTTGGGGGCAGAAGTCAAGAAGTCTTAGCGATATGGAGTATAATGCAACACATTATTACATCCTAATGAACTGTAAAGAAGTTGATCCATATATTGAGTAAGTGTATACTTCAATGCTTAATTGAAACTTCTAATTTAAATTACAATATACCATAATATTTAATTGCTAACATAAGTTTTAATCATTCATCCCATAAGGATGTATTGTGATAGACAACGACAGATAATCCCGACATCAGTCAAGTTGCAATTCAGCAGAAGTTAGAAACAGAGTTTGCTTACTGGTTTTATGAATTTGTGAGTAGTATCACTCAATCAATTTCAATCATGGCTTTTATTTTTTGAATTGGTTGTGAATAGCTTATTAATTTATAGGTAAACGATCCATGGTCTACAACCGACAATATTTTCATTAAATGTTTATCGCAATGGCCATTGAAGACCGTAACAACCTCTACTGGCTATTTTGTTAATGGGTACAAATTTCAGATTGAACGATTAGCAGCTTCAAAAGGCACACAGAATTGGGGCGTGTGTGTTAAAGGAGAAAGTGTTGGATCAAATATGCAGGATTATTATGGAAAGTTAGTAGAGGTGGTTGAAGTTGAATATCCCGGTTGGCCTATGAAACGAACCGTATTGTTTCGTTGCGATTGGTTCATCCGACAGTTCCTGTGGGCAAAAGGGTTCATAACGACTACAATTTAGTTGAAGTGAACCATCGGCGAAGATTGCAAAATATGAACCATTCATCCTTGCATCCCAAGCTCAGCAAGTGTTTTACTGCGGATATCCAAGTTTGTGCAACGACAAGCGAGATTGATGGGCTATTTATAAATCGTCCCACGTTCAACAATCGTATTAGACGAGAGTTCATCAAGTCAATCAGCTGAGTGCCCTGCATTTCAAGAGGATGAGATGGACATGCATGCAATTGAGGACGACACAAGGGCTCCTGAAACATCACTTAGAGATCCAAATGGTGATGTCCAAGAAATAGCGGATGCAAATGTTCGGTTTCCTTCCGATGATAATGAAACTAAATCACAGTCTGATACGACATCGATGTTGAACCAAGATTTCACGAAACAAATGAAACCGACTAAACATAGAGGTTTTTTAAAATTTAATTTATTTTTATAAATGTTATGTTTTATATATTCAATCATTAATCGTAATTACATTCATGAATCTTTAGTATTTTCAGTATGATGGCCGAGGTAGATCTACCGACGACGAACGGAGTGAGAAGGGATGTAGCCCTGCCGCATTAGATCACATGAGCTTTGGAGATTGAGAGTTTCGATCTCCACACATCGCACAGCCTCCGATCTATCCAGCATTCGGCGGTGATCCTGCATTGGTATTATCATCCAACCGATCGGCACAGACCTCCGAGACTTCTTCCACCGTCGCCATACCGTACTTCGACTAGATGCTCATGGGTTGTAAGTATATACTAATTAAAAAAATATGTTTATGTTTTTAAGTCAATTACTTATAAACATGCATTTTTTAACAGATTTATTGAGCAACATCATGTATCGAGCCACATCAGCTCCATATTTCAGAGGCATGCAAATCCCAGTGGCTACGATTGGCGCCATGTATCTGCAGCCACGATGAAGTTTTATTTTTCAGAGTTTTAGATAAACTTATTAAATATAATTTATCACTGATATAAAATTTCTTAATCTAAATAAATTCTAAAACTAACTATTTATTTTAATGCAGAAAAAGTTTACGTGGGACCCTGCCAGCCATGATGCCATTAGGGCAGCATGGGAGGCTCTTGACGGGACGTCGATACTCCGACATGCTTCATCGTTGGAGGTCATCGGGTCAGCGTCCTGCGCACGTGCCAGAGGGTATTTGGCATGAGTGGCAGCAGGCCTGGCAGTCCGATGGCTGGCGCAGGAGGTCCGCATCAGCCAGCACGAACCGCCGATCTGAGAAGGGCGGTCCTGGCACGGGTCTCTCCCGCCATACTTGGGCTCCATTTCGATTCAGGAGCACAGACGGCGTATGGTAAGAAAATATAAATAATTTAATTACTAATTTAGTTATTTACAAATATTTGTATTAATATCAATTTTTTTATTGTTATAGTCTGAGCAGGAGGGCGGAGATCCTGGTGAGTTTCGTCTATTCAGGGCGACACACACCAGGAGGGACGGTTCCTGGGTTCGACACGTGATCACGGGAGGTTACGGTAAGAAATTAGATTTATGTAGTATCTGTTTAATTTCTAAAATTTTATTTAAGAAATTTATTAACTCATTTATTGTTGATTTTATAATTCAAAGACGAGTCGAGGAGCTTCGCTCCCAGGCATCGCAGGTCGACTCCATTGATGGGGAGACACCCGTCGAACTCTCAGCAGAGGAGAGTCGGCGTGTGTTTTTGGAGGTTGTTGGTGCCCAGCCACGAGACCGCAGGGTCTATGGTCTGGGCACTAGAGCTTCTGCATATTTTTCCCATCAGGCCTCCAGCTCGCGATTTTCTGGTGATATTCCTCCCGAGCGTTTAGACGACTTCGGAGATCTATTGCGGAGGAGGTTCGCAGGAGGTTCGACAGGAGGTTCGGCATGAGGTCGACAGGAGTTCGAGCAGCGTATGGGAGGCCGGGATCAGGAGATTGCAGACATGCAAGATGAGATGCGTCATTTGCAGGATATGGTTAGCCGCTTGTCGCAGGTTTCCCGCCTCCACGTGATCGCTCAGATTCTTGATGTTTTTTTTTCTTTTTATATGTTGTACATGAAAACTTCAAAATTTTAATATATTAATTATTTTTGTAAATTGAATGATTATTGTTTGGATCAATATGAGTGAAGAATGTTTCGATCAATATTTAAATGTAATGAAATTGTATTAACCGTTTTAATTTTTAAATATTTTATTTTTTTAAAAAATTAATTAGCGACGCATTAGCGACTGAAATTGCATCGCTAATATTTTCAAAATATTATTATTAAATATTGCGACGCAATGACCTGGCATCGCAATATTTTAAAAAAAATTTAATTAGCGACGCATTAGCGACTTAAATTGCGTCGCTAATATATCTAAATATTATTATTAAATATTATGACGCAACTAAATGCGTCATAATATTGCGATGCAATTGAATGTGTCACAATATTTAATAATAATATTTTAGAAATATTAGCGATGCAATTTCATCGCTAATGCGTAGCTAATTAATTTTTTAAAAAAAAAATCAATTAATTAGCGACTCAATTGCGACGAGGTTTTTCATCATAAATATTTTTTAAAAATTAATTTTAAAATTAGCGACGCATTTAGGATGCGTCGCAATATTGTGACGCATTTAGTGGCGTCGTAATATATTGTGACGCATTTGGTGCGTCGCAGAGAGTCGCTGTTAAGCGACGCAATTACAACAAATTGAGATTGCGACGATCATCTTAGCGACGCCGTCATTGCGTCGCTAATGCGTCGCAATAGCATGTTTAGCGATGCATTAGCGACGCATTTGGGCATCGCTATATTTTAATTCTCTTGTAGTGAAAAAAATGATGTCTTCCCTGTTCGCCCCCCCCCCCCCCCGGCTCATCCCTCCCCCTCCCGTCATTGTGTTCGGCCACAGTGGCCAGGCCACGGTAAGGCCAAAAAAAAAATACATAATATATATTATGTAATAATAGTAATAATATCATATTATATATATACTAACATATATTAGTTTAATATTATATTATAATATAATAATACAATATGGTATTCTAATAAATAATGATTACAAATAACATCATTGTAATATTTGCTAAATAGTGATTCTGATAGTAATTTAATTAAATAAATTGCTAGATGATTAATTATTGCTTTTTATGTAATTATGGTTGAATTTCTCAGTATATTAAACTATGCATGATAGTTTACTGGTGAACATCTTACATATTATTGCATCTTAATTTTTTTATGAAATGGTCGTGACTGGGACTTTGATTTAAGTTACAAGAACATGACATATTGGGCTATTTTTAATAAAAACAAAAAATTTATTATAAATTATTATTTTATAAGGTAACAAAATATATTGCATAACTAATTTTAATGATTTAATGATTTAATTATTATTATTAAAAACATTATTAGTAATTTGTTTTGATATTTTAATCTTAATAATGTATTCAATCATATTATATATCACTTAAATTTAGAAACCACTATAGTAATATCATATATATAATTCTATATTATAATAAAATTAGAATACATTATAATAATATTTTAATATTGTATAAAATTTATATTATGTGATATTTAATATTAGAATATAATGATTTTATAATACGATTATATTGAACTATTTTGTGTTTGATGGAATTTTAAAATAAATCAAAATAGTTTTCTTTATGCATGTAGTATTGTAAGAATGTTGTTATAATTTAATGTTACAATATTAATTTAATATTATATTCATAGAGGTTTATTCATTTCAATTTATTTTTATAAGTGCTAAATTTTTTCATATTCAATCATTATTCGTAATTATATTGCATGGTTCTTTAGTATTTTTAGTATGTCAGGCTGAGATAGATCTTTCGCAGATGGACAGAGTGAGCACTACCACATCAGATCACTTCATGAGCATTGGAGATGGAGAGTTCATATCTACAGCCTTCGAGTCTCATAGCCGATCGGCACAGACATTTGAGAGTTCATCTCACGTCGGCCGTACCATACTTCAACTGGATATTGATGGGTAGTAAGTATAATAATTATAAATATATTTATGTGTTACCAGACATTTACTTATAAATATGGATTTTTTTGCAGCTTTATTGAGCAGCATTCTGTATCAAGCCGAATTAGCTCCATATTCCAGATCCGTGCTGGCTACGATTGGCATCATGTATCTGCAGCCATGAGGGAGTTTTACTTTTCAGAGTTTCAGGTAAACTTTTAAATATAATTTATTACTGATTTAAAATAACTTAATCTTAATATATTCTTAAACTAACTATTTATTTAAATACAGAAAAGTTTACGTGGGACCCAACCATCCATGATGCCATTAGGGCAGCATGGAATGCTCTTGCGGTATGCTAATACTCCGACATGCTTTATCATTGGAGGAGATTGGGTGATCACCCTATGCATGTGCCGGAGGGTATTTGGCATGATTGACAGCAGGTGTGGCAGTCTGAGGCCTGGCAAAGGAGGTCCGCATCAGCCACCATGAACCACCGATCCGAGAAGGCTGGTCATGGCATGGGTCTCTTCTACCACACTGCGGGGTCCATTTCCATTCAAGAGCATAGACGTCGTATGGTAAAAAAATATAAATAATTTAATTACTAATTTAGTCATTTGCAAATACTTACATTTATATCATTTCTTCTACTTTTGTAGTCTGAGCGGGAGGGCAGAGATCTTGGCGAGTTCAACATATTCAGGGTGACACACACCAGAAAGGACAGTACCTGGGTTGATGCACGATCATAGGAGGTTGTGATAAGAAATTTGACTTATGTTGTAACAGTTTAATTGCTAAACCTTTATTCAGGTTCGTATAATGATTCATTTATCGTCGATTCTATAATTCAAAGGCACGAGTCGAGGAGCTTTAGTCCCAGGCATCGTCGACTCCACTGATGGGGGGCCACCCATCAAACTCTCACCAGAGGAGAGTCGACGTGTGTTTTTGGAAGCTATTGGCGTCCAACCGCGAGACTGTAGGGTCTACGGTTTGGGTACTAAAGCTTCTAGATATTTTTTCTGGCTCCACTTTGCACTATTCTGGCGGTATTCCTCCTAATCGTTTAGATGATATTTGAAGATCTATTATGGAGGAGGTTCGGCAGGAGGTTCAGCAGGAGCTTGCAGACATGAGAGAGCAGATGCATCATATGCAAGATTTGATTCGCCAAATGTCGCAGAGTTCATTCCAGCCTTCGCAGCCTTTCCGTGATCATGACAGTGTGGATTCTTGATATATTTTTTTCCTGTTTTGTGTATCCAAATTTTTCATTATTAATAAAATAAAATTTTATACATTATCAAAAATTTTGTGATGATGTTTTGATCAATATTTTTGGATATTTAGCGATAATGTTTGGATTGAATGCAATGAAATTGTATTAAGAGTTTTAAATAATATTTTAATTTTTTTAAAAAAATTTCTCTTTACATTTTTTTAAAAAATATATCTTCACACTAAAGGAGCTGAATTTAAGGTAGAGGAGGTGGTTTGAACTATTGAAGGATTATGACATGAATCTACAGTATCATCCTGAGAAGGCTAATGTAGTAGCTGATGCTTTGAGCAGAAAATCCTCTTCTAAGTTAGCTGCTATGTTTACTTCCCAACCTCACGTATTGAGAGATCTAGAGAAGTGGGAGGTTGGTCTAAGAGTACAGCAGTCTGATGGGCTTGTTGCAGCACTTGTACTCTAGCCGACCCTAGTTGATAGAATCAAGTCCTCCCAATAGAAGATTTCGATCTATAAAGGATTAAAGAAGTTGTGCAGTCAGGAGTTCAGAATAAATTTTATTAATGGAGGATGGATCCCTGAAATTTGAAGGAAGACTTTTTGTGCAAACATTGAGGAACTAAAGGCTAAAATTTTGAAGGAGGCTCACTACTCTCCTTATATTGTGCATCCAGGTGGCACTAAGATGTACAGAGATTTAAAAGAAAATTTTTGGTGGAAAGGTATGAAGAGGAAGATTGCTCAGTATGTGGCCAAGTGCTTGGTGTGTCAGCGAGTGAAGGCCGAGCATCAAAGGCCCGCGGGACCTCTTCAGTCTCTGATGATTCCATAGTGGAAATGAAAAAAGATTACAATGGACTTTGTGACTGGTCTGCCCAAAACTCCCAAGAGTAACGATGCAGTTTGGGTTATTATGGACAGACTAACAAAATCAGCTCATTTCCTACCTTTCAGAGTTGGGGTCTCTAGTGAAAAATTGGCTAATTTGTATATTGAGCAGATCGTGAGACTCCATGGTGTTTCCTATATCTATTGTACCAGATAGGGATACCAGGTTTGTGTCCCAATTTTGGCAGAGTCTTCATAAGGCCATGGGAACCAAATTAAACTTCAGTATGCCTATCATCCTCAATCATATGGGCAATCAGAGAGGACCATACAGATTCTGGAAGATATATTGCGAGCCTGTGTGATGGACTTGGGTGGAGCTTGGGATAACCACTTACCTTTGGTGGAGTTTGCATATAATAATAGTTACCAAGCCAGCATGGTAGGAGGTGCAGATCTCCTATATGTTGGGATGATGTGGGAAAAGAAATTGCTAGGCCCTAAGCTGATTCAGCAGACAGTAGATAAGGTGTATTTGATCAGGGAGCATCTTCGTACAGCTCAGAGCAAGCAAAAGAGCTATGCTGATGTCAGAAGAAAAGAATTGGAATTCCAGGTTGGGGACCATGTTTTCTTAAGGGTATCACCAACCAAAGATGTGATGAGATTTGGGATTAGAGGAAAGCTGAGTCCACATTATATTGGACCTTTTAAGATCTTGAGCAGAGTCGGGGAGGTTGCTTACAGCCTGGCACTGCGTCCAATTCTATCTGAGGTACACAATGTTTTTCATGTCTCTATGTTGAGGAAGTATATCTCTGACCCCAGCCATGTCATAGCGTATGAGCCTATACAGTTGAGGAAAGATTTATCATATGAGGAGCATCCTGTGCGTATTATGGACCGCAAAGATCAGGTTCTGAGACGGCGTATCATTCCATATGTCAAGGTACAATGGAGTAATCATTCTGAGAGGGAGGCTACTTGGAAACTTGAGGAGAAAATGAAAAAGAAGTATCCACAACTATTTATATCCTAATATAGTTAATGATATAGCTACGATTGTTGACTTTTGAATAAAGACTTAGTTGATTGTGTGACAAAATTGGAATTTTAATTTTCTCTAATGAAAGTTATCAATTTTGAGGCCGAAATTTTTAAAAGGATGGGAGAATGTAATCCCCGGGATCCACAAGCAACAAACAAGAAGATTTGGATAAGATCTTTGGGGGAGTTAGTTATGGATAAGTTGGCCTTTATCCAAAATTACCGATGGAGTTTTTTTTGGATGAAGTTTTTAGGCGTCAAACCAGCTGCAACTAGGAGTCCTTCATCAGCCTATCCAACGCCCATCAAAGGATAAGATTTACAAGAGTTTGGGCGGTGCATTAAAGGAGGCGGTGCATGAGGATAAGATAAGAACGGGTGAAGCTTTGGATAAGGCTATAAATAAGAGGGCAGAGGTCTTCGGGAAGAGCATTGAATGGAGAGGAATCAAGGAGAATCCAATCCAACTAGCCATCAAATTGAAGGCATATTCTATTCTCCACCTTGGGCGAGAAGGAGGAGAAAGAGAAGAGACGATCAGAGTCGGAGCCGTTGAGGAGCTTCCTACGGGCGATCATCTACGAGTTACGGGTGAGTGATCTTGTAACCTGAGGCAAGGTGAGGGAGAGATCGATGTGAGATTTCTTGCAGTGCTACGGCCCAGATTGATCTTGTCTTCTTCTTGGGATTGTTATTAATCAAAGAGGTTGGGGATATAGTTTACCCTGTACATCTTGTGTTGGGCTGCCTTGATTTGGGCCTTGTTGGGCCGATCTGTGAGCCGTTATTGAGCCACTTTTTGGGCCCTGTAGTGGGCCGAGAATGGCAAAGTAAATATATGGCCCGAATCATGATTGAATCTAGTTTCTTGGGATATTTTTAAATTCCATTTGGACAAATATATTGAGAGATATTCGAGCCCAAAGTCGGGCCCGTGAAGTGGTCTGGGTAGAGTTTTAAGAATCATTTTATTATTCAGATTTTAAAATTTAATAATGTAAAATGATACTGTAGGTACCCAGGTGTCCAAATAGCTGGGTTATCAATTGAAATTTGCATACTGAGGTAAGTAAGCCAAGTATTATAATTTTATAAATTATTTAATTTATAAATTATGAACTTACAGTTAAATGTAATTATGTTAATCTTGCAAAATTATGTTGTTACTATCGAGATGATAATATGCAATTATGATAATGACAGTAAAAATTTATTTGTCGCCGCGGTTCTCATATGAGAGATTATGATATGACAGATTATGATATGACAGATTATGATATAATACTGGTACCAGGACCCTTCCTCTTAGGGGACATTTAAAGTGATACACAAGATGAGTGACGTAGGGCCGTGGGATACATAAAGGAAAACAATGACAGTATAAAAGTGTTTTGTTTACATCGCATATTCTAGTATTTATTATTTAATTAAGCTTCCAAATTATTTTGATCTGATGACACGTAATTTGAAATTATATTAGGCTTACTTATTGAGTGTGAGCTCATAGAATTCTCACAGCCTCATGAAGAAGGATATTTGGGGACTGAATAATTCAGTTCCATTATATTGATATAGTTCAGTGTTGCTTGTGTGTACTGGTAGCTCAAGACTGATAATTATAAATCTATGTGATTTCGAGACGCCTTGCATGCCTGGCATGCGGCGGGTTGTCACCCTAGCTCGAATTGGAAGCAAATGGTAAAATTAGCTGGTCTGTTATTGGAGTTTAGAGTGATAAATAAGATTAGTTTTTGTATATCTTCACTTTATTACACCCTTATTTTAAAGTCTTCCACTCTTTATTCTAAAGCATTCTACAGGTGGTATATAACCATCTTGAATAACCTGTTTCACTAGTGGACCTAAAATCATGAAAATGTATATTTCAGGATCCAATCAACCCTTGGGTATACATATGGCTTATGCATAAGTATATGTATGTGTGTAGTGTGTATATGTGTGTGTGTATATATATATAGAGAGAGAGAGACTTGGCTATATTTGAATGTAGCCAAGTTCAGGATCCGATCATCTCCCTTACCCTTGGATCCACACAAATCCCAAAGCCACCCCATTTGGATTCAAGGTTGAGAAAGGTGACCAGATTTAGGTTTGGCTATATTCAAATGTAGCAGGTCTACCTATCCATACACGGTACTTATTCTGTAGTCATCCACTTTATAGTTGACCTAAATTTCAATTTTCACATTTCTTTTCTATTTAGGAATTTCTCAAAGAAATCAGGGATAATCTTATGATCGACAATTTAATTCATGATCTGATCTGATCTAGCTCCCTCTTTGGTTTAGGACTCGATCCTAATCTCAACAACATTGTTATGATATTTTCTAAAATTGGGTGCTGCCAATATTATTTTCTTGGAAGAAATATTTACAATTTCATTCAAACAGTCACTCATATAAGGCATTAAGCCAGACAATTTGTTTAGGCATTCATTAGATTTCACCTATGCCTAAGTTGAAGGGGAAAACAACACTAGCTTTGTGCTTATGCCTGTTCTCATGAGTACGCATATGTGCGAGAGAGGTGAGGAACATTCTTTCATTCTCAAACTAGCAGCTACATTAAACCAAGATTTTAGGGTAATGGTGAGACAAGTTCTCTGCATTCCCTTTCAAAGATGAACACGACACCACCAAATATGCATATGATATCAAGAAGTAGTGAAAGGGGAAGGGTTCCTTCAAGTGCTGATCAGTATGCAATTCTAGTATCATCGTTACAACAATACTAGTAATATATTTATATGTTTGACACTAAATGGCTTCTGTAAGAATTTGTGCTCTAAATTTGGCTTCTAACTCATAATTTCCTTTGCAATAGAATCAAAGCTATTTTTTAAGCCCGCATTGCAAGAGATCTCATGGTCACTGTAGCATCGGAATCATATCAACAAAGTGTTAGACCTAATGCAAGAGCACCCCAGCTTCCTGTTCAGGTTTCTCCTGCATTTTCTGAGTACATTTCTCCTAGCAATATGGAGAAACATGTCATTACAGGACATGTAAATGTGTTTTCTGATGAATGTAATATTTGTAAATTGTTTTAGGTGTTGACTCTGAAAGCTACAAATTTAACATCTGAAGACCTTACACTAACTGTTCTTGCTCCAGAATCATCTACTTCTTCACCTTCTGTTTTATCCCTGAACTCTTCACCAAAAACACCAATGAGCCCTTTTATTGCTTTTCACGAGTATATGGGAAGAATGGGTGAGGATAAATACAGAACAGTATGCATAGGCTGAGTTCAGTGCCTCTCACAACAGAATTTTAAAATGCAAGTGATGGTAGTGGAATAAGATCAAATTAACTCCCTTGAGCATCGGACTGGTACTATGTCTGATGTGATTTCTAGTAACGACTCAGGCTGTACACATCTATGGCTGCAAAGCACAGTACCTCTAGGGTAATAATAATGCTACCTTTTTTCTCTATCCACAACTAGAAAGGAAAAATAATTGAGATTTTTATTCTCCATGATCACCTCAGATGTGTTCCTGCACATTCGAGTGCTACGTTCAAGCTCGAGTTTCTTCCATTAACTGATGGGATAATTGCGCTTGATACACTTCAAATAGCTATCAAGGAGAAAGGTATTGGCCTGCATAATTTTGAAAATTTATTTTCCCAACATTTTTCCAGAGTTTTTTTTTCTTGTTAATGCATAACCTTCATTGGAGTTTAAAATTTAATTATGTTTTGCAGATCTAAGTGAAATAAATACCTTACTGATACAAGTGAGACTGAATTGTAAGGACAGATATCAGGATATATAATGTTGTTTGCTTTTATAAATTACCGTCTAGAAATAACCAAAAAAGAGAGACAAAAAAGGGGAGAGGGGATGAACAAATTGACTTCATAAAGGGGGAACATCAGATAGCTGCACAGGAACCAAGTAAAGACAATATTTTTTTAATTTTTGATTAGTCAGTTAAGATGCACACAATGCGGAAATAATCCCCTTCATCCGTTGCACAGATATGCGGAGAAAGACGTACATGCACACGTACACCTTTCATTTTTTCAGCATCCGTGACTTCTGATCTGTTACTATCTTTGTCTTCAGGAACTAACTTCAGATCTGTTCGTACTATCTTTGTCTTCAGGAACTATAATGTTTTCTATTTTCAAAATTAATATCAATAAAAATATAAAAAAATGAAACACAAAAATAAAATGGAAGAAGAGATTGACTTCATAAAAGTGAACCTCACACAATAAAGTGCACAGCAGCACAAGAAACAAGTGAAGAAAATAAAAGTATTTTTTTGGATTGTTGGTTATGATGTATATGGTTGTAGGAATACAGTGCTACCCCTCACTCTTCATCTCCACCCTTCTTCCTCTTGTTCTTTTTGTCTTTGTGGCTGTCTGTACTATATCCATCTAATCTTTACCTTCACTCTCCATCTCCACCCTTCTTCCTCTTGTTCTTTTTATCTTTGTGCATGTCTGTACTATATCCATCAAATCTTTACCTTCTACCCTGGTTTGTTTGTTTGGCGACTTATGCATACAAAGTTTAGTATGAGTTGAAAAATCCTAGACTTCATTCAAAATTATCTAATTTAACCTATTTTGCTTATATTCTTCAATAATGGTACATATTATGTCACTTAAGTTCCCAACACGGTCTCAAATTTAACTTGTTGTGAAATGCATATTTTATCACAATCTCTCATGACATTTTGGCTTGCAGGTTTGTTTCTTGATAGTTTGAGTTGTGTTAGTTTTGTATATTGACTTCATTCTTAGGTAGGTGTTAATAAGCTTTTGCAGTCATTTAGGTTTGTTTAACAAAACTAAGAGAAAATAAAATAAAAGATTTAGACTATATTAAATGTATTAAGAATGAAGATGAAAGAGTCTTAATAAAAGAAGAAGAGATAAAAGATGAAAAAGTTATTTTTAAAAATTATTAAATAAAAACAATTTAGTAAATTTAAGGGTAAAAGAATATGATAATCTAAGACTAATAAACAAACATAATTTTTTTCATAGACTTAGCATGCTTGAGGTTAAAAAAGCTTTGAGTAAAATAAAAAATGCAAAGGCATTATGGCCAGATGCGATCCCTATCGAGATTTGAAAAGGCTCATGTGGTTAATTAATTTATTTAATAGAATTGTAGCAACTAAAAAAATGCCAGATGATTGAAGAAAAAGTATATTAATACCCATATACAAAAATAAAGGTGATATTAAAAACTATTCAAATTATAAGGGATTAAGTTGAGGAGTCATACAATAAAATTATGAAAAAGAGTAATAAAAAACTGAATAAGAGCTGAAACACTTTAGTATCAAATAATTAATTTGAATTTATGCCTGGAAGATCGACCATAAAAGCTATTTATTTATTAAGAAGATTGATGAAGAGTATAAGAAAATTAAAAAAGCATTCAGATTTTTTTTTTGATTTAGAGAAAGTATATGATAGAGTACCTAGAGAAATAATATGACGAATTTAAAAAAAAAAGAAGTTACCAAAAGGTACATAGAATTGATAAAAGATATGTATGATAGAGTAATAACCATTGTTAAAAAATAATAGGAGAAACAAGTGAGTTTTCAATTACTGTAGGTTTACATTAAGGATCTGCCTTAAGTCCATTTTTTTATATTAGTTATGAATGAATTAACCAAACATATTCAAAATGATATTCCATGGTGTATGTTATTTGCATGTTGATTGATGAAACTAAATTCGGAGTAAATGCTAAGCTAAAGATTTGGAGAGAGATTTTAGAATCTAAAGGTTTTAAGATTAGTAGAACTAAAACTGAATACATGAAATATAATTTTAGTAGGAGTAAAAATATAAATAAAGAAACATTGAAGATTGCAAGCCAAGAGAAACCAAGGAGTAAAAAATTTAGGTATTTGGGATTAATTATCCAGCAAGAAGGTGAAATAGGTGAAGAACTGAATCATAGAGTTAAAGCAAGATGGATTAAGTGGAGAAGTATTTTAGGAGTATTGTATGATCGGCGCATCCTATTAAAATTGAAAGAAAAATTCTTTAAAACCGTTATTAGGCCAGCTATGCTATATGAAACAGAATGTTGGGCAATACTGAAACAACATGTGAATAAATTAAGTGTAACAGAAATGGGCATGTTAAGATGGTTATGTGGTAAAACTTTAGAAGATGGAATTAGAAATAAACATATAAGAGAAATGATAGGAGTAGCCCTACTTGAAGATAAAATGAGAAAAAATGATTAGATGGTTTGGACATATACAACGAAGACCTTTAGATGCTCCAGTTAGAAAGAGCGATCTTTTGGATAGAGGTAGAGGTAGCCTAAACTAACATGGACAGAAATAATTAAAAATATATAACTATTTGTAATTTGAATGTTGACTTAGTGTTGAATAGAGCAGAGTGGAGGAAGCATGTTCATGTAGCCGACCCCATGTAGTTGGGAAAAGGCTTGGATGAGTTGAGTTGAGTTTAAGTCTGTTTGGATGCTGGAGTATCTGATTAGACAGATAAGATCTTCTGGCAGGTTCTGTTTTTTTAGAACTTCATATGAAATGAACGTAGATTGCAACAGTTGGCGACAGCTTGTCCTAGTTTTTAGGGATAATTAATCACTTCCTGATGGTGATTTAACATATTCCTGAAAACTGGGGATTAGTTGTCACCCAGCTTTATAGATTCCTTTGAGTTATCTAAATCCCACATTTTAGAACATGAGCCTCGCTGGAAGATCCTATTAGATTGTTAAGATCTTCTGCATCCACAGGCCCTTAATACTTCATGTTGTTCAACAAATCATTGCATTAGTTAACATTGCCTCCGTAATTTTCTACTCCTTAATATTTCATCTATATTATTCCTGATTTTTTTAAAAAAATAAATAAATCTTATGTTGTGCTTTAGCTATTTGGCTTGAAATTGAATGTAAATCATAGTGACCAAACAAACAAAAAGGTTTAGAAACAATCCTCAAGTTGCGGGTGCTGTCATTTTTTTAAGCGTCAAAGATCATGATAGGCATGCCATATTTTTTAAGTCTGATTAGGGCTATTTATGGTTTAGAAAAGGAATGAACAGCAAACATTTTTTGTAAATAAGTTGTTTCACCCGCCAAAACTGACGTTTCTCTGTTTTGGGGCTATCAAGTTTTCCCTAATGTGAACTTCCAGCATTGCAACAGGGATTTTGTATGATATCTGGTTATCTCAACTGTCTTGGTGGATCAAAAGGTTGCCTGCAGGGTTTTGTATGATATTGGATAGGTGGATGTCCAAACCCACAAGATTGTTGGCACCAAATTAAATGACACCAAGGCTGCCTATTTCAGGACCAGTGTGAATTGAAGATTGTATTCATTTTTCCGACATTCATAGCTGAATCCGTGGGTAGTAATTCCAGATAGGTGACGACAGGTTTTCAAAGTCCCTTGTCAAAACAGAGACCTGAACTTGCTGCCGTATCCCATCCACTTTACAATGTCTCCAACCAGCTCTCCTATATTTGAGAATGTGACAATTATATTTTGTTTCCGTAGATTGGTTTATTTTTTCTATTTTAGACCAGATCGATGTTATCAGTGCTTACTGCATTATTTGGGTGCCATTTAATTTTTTTGTCCAGGGCGCTTCTAGATTTTGCATGTATGAATATTCAAACTTGTTTTACCATTACATCTGTTGAATGCCTCCCTCTGGGACCTGATGTAGTCTCCAATTAGTGCAATATGAGGCCTGCCATTGCTGGGTCCTAAGGTCATGATCAGGACACTCTTATCAAAGGTAAATCCTAACTCCAAACAATTTTTTTTTCAAAATAAATATGCAAATAAATACATAAATTGCAAAGCCAATGAATGATCCCTAAATGATCTCTATGCGAGGGATCGGGGCACTGCTGTTATGTTTGGGATGGGCCATCTCTCTTTCTCTTGGGCCCTAGTAAGAGAGTCAAATCACGACTAATTTGTAATAATCCTGCTTCCTAGTTTGGCCTGAATGAAAAATGACCTTGGAAAACATGATTATTATTATTATTATTATTTAAAATTAAGAATACCATAAATATAATAATACAATTTCTTAACTATAACTCTTTTTGTTCTTTAGTTATCAGAAATAATTTAGCAACTTCAAACTATTTGGATTCTTGCTCACAACTCTTTGTATCCTAATCTTATTAGTTTTATGGCTTTGAGGAGAGAAGTAAAATATTATTGATGCGAACAGCTTAATAAGAAATCAGATCAAATATATCAAATATAATTTACATGAAACATATTTATCAGTAGTGGAAAAGAATGTTAGTTCTATGGCTTAATATAAAAATAATATAATTACCAAAATTTAATATCACTTTTTTTAAAAAAATTATATATTGATTTAAAAAGCATTCTTTAAAAAATTTTAAAATCTGTCCCTTTGATTGCTGCAACCATAATTTCTATGGCTTCTTCAAGATGGTGCAAACCCTTCTCCTCCGTCCCAGTTCCTTCTGGAATCCAAAGGCCAACTCCTTCACCATCCATGATAATATATAATACCATTAATATTATATATTGATAATATATAAGAAATGTGCTTCATGATGTTCTATGAATTGTTAAAACAACAATATCAAAATAAATATCGCCTTATGAAGAATGATAGCTATAGATGAAAGGGCAGTGAACAAATCAATAATGTATGGTAATCTAGGGTTCTCAAGAAAAAAAATGTAAGACTAATGCATCCAACCATCCCATAACAATTTTGATATGACTTAAATCATCTACATAGAAATGATTCCAATGTTCGATGATCAAGATTCCTTAAAAAAAAAAAAAATGTGGCGTCATTCATGTTAGGAACACCACAAAGGAATGCGGCAAAATGTTCAAAGAAACGCATCTTAAGATGAAATTAAGAATGGAGATGCAATTATTAGCAAGAGCTATGGTGTTGACAATAGCATCTTCCTTAGCATTATGTCTCAAGGCTAGTGAAAATTTGGATGAACCTAAATAATAAAAAGCTGGGGATAAGTTTAGTTTCTAAAAATAGTTCTATTTTTTTATTTTGGAAAAAAATAAGGCATTTTACAGAAAGATACGACTCAAAATAGAGAAAAAAATTTGTGTAGCTGATTCCAACTAGATTAGGATGAAAACTTTCTTGTTATTATATTTTTAAGGAAAACAAAAAACATATGTGAAAATGCATTTCATGAATAAAAATAAAAACAATTTTTTAGTAAACATAACTTTGAAATGATAAAAAATTAAACATAATTTAAAGATGTTTCTACTATTTTTCATTAAAAAATAAAAAAAATAAAAAACCTATTTTTATTACTTTTATTTTCTATTTTTAATTTTTTTAAAAAATCAAAACATGAAATTCATCATAAAAAAATGTTTGGCTATACAATTTATTAGAAATATATATTATTTTTTAAATCTTTGATGTTATGCAAAGAACATGTTTGTTTCATCATAGTTCTTTCATTATTCTCATTATTCATTATGAGTCCTAAGTAACAATATAAACATGATGCTTAGATACATGAAATGGTAATGTACATATAGAAGCTGATTATACTTCATCATTTTCATGCATTCATTGTAAATATAGCTAAGTTTTGGAGGGAGTAGTCTTATGTGTAGTCATATGTAGCCAATCCTAATAATGCTGATTCCAAAAAGAAAGATATGACAGATGATGGAATTGTGAGGAAAAAATCTTCATAATGATTTTTTATGGTATAACATAAATGATTTACATAAAAAATCTCAACAACATAATTGAGAAAAACATAAATAATGACACCTAAAAATTAATTATTGGAGATACTATATCCACCAATTGGAAGCAAGTTCTCTTGTGCTGATCATTGCTTCTCCCTTTTTGGGCATTATTTCTTAGAAACTTGATAGATTTTCTTCTGGTAATGTTAAATTGAAATTAAAACTTTTGAGTTATCAATCTAAATTCAAACAATGATCCAATAATTAAAAATCAAACATTTGAGATGATAAATTATCGAACGCACAGAAAAATAGAACCGAACATACAAACACAACCACACAAACAAACATCAATTTTACGTGGAAAACTCTTCAATATGAAGAGAAAAACCATGGGGCAAACTCCAAAATAAATCCACTATATCAAGAGAGCAATTACAATATCCCTCAAGTTTTGCCCAAACTTGAGACTATAAATTTTAGGGAAAAATATAAGAAAATTTCTCTTTCTAGCTGACTCCAATCTCACCACAAGATATAGGAATCCCATGAAATCTGTGTCTTACAGCAAAACTAAATATTACTATGAGATTCACCACTCTGAATACCACTAGCTCACCACTCTAACTATGTAAGAGTGGCCAATCAGCTTGCCATGTTGCGAAGTAAATATAGCCTTGGAATGTCTGCAGAGAAAAAATGACAAATTAGTGAGTTTAAGACATTCATAAAGATTCCAAGGAATTTGACAGTGTATTAGTGGGCTGCTGATTATAAGAGATACTTTCAGAGAAAGAAATAGAAATGGCAAATTAGTGAGTTTTTGTCTCAATGAGGCATTGGATGGGAGGCAACCTGGTAGAGGTTCCTATCATCTGAATATTTGAGAATAAGAATACTTGATACAATATATCAAATAACAAAATATAATTATTAAATATGTAAACCTTCCTAGATATATCTAAGGTTCGATAAATTCGGACGAGTATTTTATCCGAACGAAGATAATCTTGAGGAGGAGTTGAAAATCCCTCCCTCTATAAATTTGTCCCCAGCTGAAATCCCCATCATCATTTTTTTTTGGTTCTTTCGCTCTGCTCTGCCTGTGGCCTCCAAGAAACATTTTCGAAGGTGAGGCACAAGCCATAGAATTCTTCTGCCTTGCCTTCCACTACAATCGTATGGCCGGATTTCGATGGAGCATCATTAATAATCAACGGTCTGACATCTTCTTCTTTGTTTCTTCCTCCATGCCTACTTTCTAATTTTTTCATTTTCATTTCTTTTCTCCTAATTTTTCTCTTTTGTCCTGCTCCTAGTTAAAAAAATATAATACCACGTAAAGAAAAGTTTATAATGCTTAGAACTCAAATTCATCCGCTGTCAATATGCATTCGTTCGAAATTTTAAAACCCATCGCTTAGCATTTACTCTAGAGTTAGTTTTATCAATGAACACTATATCGTTTGCAAATACTATACACCATGCGATATCATCCTGAATATGTTTGGTTAATTCATCCATAACTAGTGCAAAAAGATACGGATTTAAGGCATATCCTTAATGTAAACCTACAGTTGAAAACTCACTAGTTTCTTTGATTATTGTTTTATCAATTCTATGTACTTTTTAGTAACTCTTTTCTTCTTTAAAACTCACCATGTTATTTCTCTAGGTATTCTATTAATTCTTTCTCTAAATCAATAAAAATCATATGAAAATCTTTTTTCTTTTTTATATACCTCTCCATCAACATTCTTAATAGATAAATAGCTTCTATAGTCGATATTTCAAGCATAAATTCAAATTGATTAATTGACACCAAAGTTTAAGCTCTTATACGATTTTCTATTACTATCTCCTATAATTTAGTAAAAGCAAGTGAATCTTTCCAATCACTCACTATGGTGAATTGTACGAAAATAAACAA
This sequence comes from Calamus simplicifolius, assembly GCA_900491605.1. NCBI lineage: Eukaryota > Viridiplantae > Streptophyta > Magnoliopsida > Arecales > Arecaceae > Calamus > Calamus simplicifolius. The sequence continues at coordinate 95,590 of UESW01004926.1, read as the reverse complement.
GCATCTAATAGGCACATATTCGGATCAATCTATTAATTTTTTTAGCAACAAGCCAACAATCACATTGGAACTTAAGAATTTGCACTTTTAGTAAAATTTGCAAATAAAAGATTAGAAAAAGATAGGATACCTTTCTCTTTGCCACTGGATGGAGCTGGTGGTACCTCAGCTATAACCCATGCAGCGTGCAAATCCAAATCTATCAAGAAATTTGGCAGCGAAGGAGCATCTTTCATTGCTTTCTTCTTCATCTGCTACTTCTGGCTTGATGTTGATGTTCGGGATATGAGCAATCTTGTGCCAGTCCTCTCCTGTCTCCCTCTTGCAACGATTTATTAGTTGAGGGTGTTGGGAATACACCCTCAATCACCCTCAGAACAAATATGTGTGCACAATCACAGAAAAATATACCGATCTACCACAATCACAGAATATGCGGAATAAAAATAAACACCACACAAAAACACCAAATTTACGTGGAAAACCCCTCCAATGTGAAAGGGAAAAAACCACGGGGCAAATTCCGAGAGCACTTCACTAATCTTAATAAAAGATTACAACTTTTCTCCTAATTTCTTTTTGCCCAAAAATTAGGAAACACTTCGAACTTAAAATAATAGTTGATGTGGGTACAAGAAGGATCTCACCAACGTGTGGTTGCTCTTCCGTGCCCCCAAATCTGCTCTCAGACTCGTCCGTATCGACTCCTGAGGTTGCACAGGATTTTTCCCAAGCCTGGGCTTCTCTGGATCTCTCTCAGGCCGCACACGGCTCTCCCCAATCTGGGATTTTTCTTCTCTCGTATCCCACATACGGATCTCTCTCCCCCTCCTTTATTTTGGGATTTTTTCCCTTTTTGAAAACAGCTCCGTAACAAACTGTGATGGAGTTTGTTATCATGGGCTCCGTAACAAACTGTGATGCAGTTTGTTATCATGGGCCGGTTCCCTCCCCACGTGGAGGGAGCACCCAACAATATCTCCCCCTCCCGACTACGTGGGGAAATCCACCAAGCCTGCTTTCTTTCTACAAGCTTCAACCTTCTTGATAGGTAATGACTTTGTCATTATATCTGACCCATTATCATCTGTATGGATCTTCTCCAACAGCAACTGCTTCTCTTCCAGGACCTGTCTGATCCAGTGATAACGCATATCAATGTGCTTCGACTTGGAGTGAAAAGTCGGATTCTTGCTCAGGTGAATAGTGCTCTGATTGTCAATAGACCACATAAGTATCATGTCTAACACCCAGCTCCTGAAGAAATCTCTTCAGCCACAATATCTCCTTGCATCCTTCTGTCACTGCTATGTACTCGGCCTCTGTGGACGATAATGCAACACACTTCTGTAACTTGGACTGCCATGAAATTGCACCTCCTGCAAATGTAACCAAGTAACCGGATGTGGACTTCCTGGAGTCAACATCTCCTGCCATATCTGCATCTGTATATGTCTGTAACACAGGTTCTCCCTGTCCATAACAAAGACTCAAGCTAGTTGTACCTCTCAAGTACCTCATGATCCATTTGACTGCTGCCCAATGCTCCTTTCCTGGATTCGCTAGGAACCTGCTCACTAAGCCAACTGCATATGCTAAGTCTGGTCGGGTACAGACCATAGCATACATAAGACTACCCACGGCTGAGGCATAAGGGACTCTATTCATCTCCTGCTTCTCTTCCTCTGAGGCTGGGCTCTGCTCTGAACTCAGCTTGAAGTGTCCAGCTAGTGGACATGCCACTGACTTGGCATTGCTCATGCTGAATCTCTGAAGCACCTTCTCTATGTATTTCTTCTGGGACAACCATAACCTGCATGCTTGTCTATCCCTGAATACATGCATCCCCAATATTTGTTTCACTGGCCCCATATCCTTCATATCAAAAGCTTTCCCTAACTCCTTCTTCAGTGTGGCAATCTTGCTGGAGTCCTGCCCAACAATCAACATATCATCCACATATAAGAGAAGGATGATAAAATCACCTCCAGGGAACCTTCTAATGAAGACACAATGATCTGTGGTTGTTCTTTTATAACCAACCTGTACCATGAAAGCCTCAAACTTTCTGTACCACTGCCGGGGCGCCTGCTTGAGACCATACAGACTCTTTCTGAGTCTGCACACCATGTGCTCCTTGCCTTTCACCTTGAAACCTTCAGGCTGCTCCATATAGACCTCTTCCTCTAAGTCACCGTGCAAGAATGCTGTCTTCACGTCCAACTGCTCTACCTCCATGTTCATGCTAGCTGCCAATCCTAACACCGTCCTGATTGAGGTCATCTTCACTACTGGAGAAAATATCTCATCGAAATCAACTCCCTTCTTTTGTGCAAAGCCCTTCACAACTAGTCGTGCTTTATATCTAGGCTGTGAGCTTTTCTCTTCTGCCTTTACCTTGTAGACCCACTTGTTTCTGAGTACCTTTCTCCCCTTGGGCCTAGCTACCAAGTCATATGTATGATTATGCAGAAGAGAGTCCATCTCCTCCTGCATAGCTCTCTGCCACTGCTCCCGCTGCTCACTGACATGGGCCGCCTCATATGACTCTGGCTCATCTGCATCTGTCAACATGATATATTCATGCACTGAATACCGACTAGATGGTTGCCTTGCTCTCGTGGATCTCCTCACCTCTGTCGGTAGCTCCTCCTCAGGGATCTGAATCTCCTGATCTGTATCCTCAATAGGTGTAGGCTGCTGCTCATCTGCACCCTGTACTGGCTGTTTCTCTGGCTCATCTGCATGAACTGCTGGAGGACTGACAGGCTCTATATCTACTGGGCCATACATATCTGACTCAGACTGATGCTCTGCCCTCTTGATGTCTTCTATGGTTTGATCCTCATAGAATATGACATCTCTGCTCCTGACTACCTTCCTATCAACTGGGTCCCACAGCTTATAGCCAAACTGCTCATCACCAAACCCAGAAAGATACATTGTCTTGTCTTGTCATCTAACTTTGTCCTCTCATCCTTAGGCACATGCACAAATGCCCTGCAGCCAAAAATCCTTAGATAATCATATCTGACATTCTTGCCTGTCCACACCTTCTCTGGCACCTCTCCATCTAGAGCTGATGAGGGAGATCTATTTATCAAATAACATGCTGTCTGGACTGCCTCCCCCCAAAAGCTCTTGGGCAACTTGGACTGGGAGAGCATGCACCTGACTCTCTCCACTATTGTCCTGTTCATTCTCTCAGCTACTCCATTCTCCTGTGGAGTCTTTGGCACTGTTTGCTCATGTCTGATGCCTTGTGCTCTGCAGTACTGGTGAAAGACTCCTATGTACTCTCCCCCATTGTCTGTACGAATGCATCTCAACTTCTTTCCTGTCTGCCTCTCCACAAGCCTGTGAAAAAACTCAAAAACTGCTGCCACCTGGTCCTTGGACTTTAAAACAAAAACCCACACCTTTCTGGAAGCATCATCTATAAATGTGACGAAATATGAGGCTCCTCCTAAGGTCTTCTCCCTCATGGGTCCGCACACATCTGAGTACACTTGCTCCAAAAGGCCAGTCTTCTTCTTGGAGCTACTCTGAAATGTCACCCTGTGCTGCTTACCCACCACACAGTGGGTACAATCACTGAGAACTCTGTCCTGTATCTCTGGTAAGACCCCTGCCCTGACGAGAGTTTGCAATCCCTTTCCGCCAATATGGCCTAATCTCTTGTGCCACAAATCTGCAGTATCATGCTCTGCTGCGCATACCTCTCCCCTAACCAAACTGGACTGCAACTTGTATAATGTGCATGATCTCTGTCCTTTGGTAATCACCATAGCACCTTTGATTAACTTCCATTGATCTCCCCCAAACTGGCTAACATATCCCTCTTCATCTAGCTTGCCTGCTGAGATGAGATTCATCCTGAGATCTGGAACATGTCTGACCTCTTTGAGTATCAATCTGCTGCCTTCACGGGTCTGGACCACTACTTCTCCTATCCCACATATTTTGGAAACACCATTGTTTCCATTCGGATCACACCAAGATCACCTATCCTGTAGGATGTGAAGAACTCTCTCCTGGGTGTGGCATGATAAGAAGCTCCAGTATCCACCACCCAATCAACCTGATTTGATGTGGTGGCTAAGCACTGATCAACACATTCTGTAAATAGAATGATGTCTTCTCCTGAGGCAACTGCTGCTACCTCTCTATCTTTCTTATCTTCTGCCTTACCGCCTTCATTGTTCTTCTTCTTTAGCAGTCTACATTCACTTTTGTAGTGTCCTTTCTTATGACAATGGTAGCATTCGATTTCCTTCCTTGGTCTGGATTTGCTTCTGCCTCTGTTGTTTTCTTTTCTAGTAAACTGTCTCCCTCTGCCCTCTGTGACAAGTACATCTGTCTGTGTTTGAGACTCTCCAGTTCCCTTCCTTCTTTCCTCCTCATTGAGCAAGCTGCTAGTAGCCTGACTCATGGTGATAACTCCATCAGGGGCGGAGTTACTCAATGACACCACCAGTGTCTCCCAACTATCAGGTAGAGAACTCAACAACAGGAGTGCCTGAAGTTCATCTTCCATAAGCATCTTCATTGTGGCCAGCTGGTTCACAATGCTCTTCATCTCATTTAGGTGCTCTGCAATTGATTTTCCCGGCTTGTACTTCAGATTTACAAGCTTTCTGATTAAGTATGCTTTGTTTCCGGCAGTTTTCCTCTCATACAACCCTTCTAACTTCTTCCATAGTTCATAGGCTGAGGTTTCATTTGAAATATGATGGAATACTGTGTCATCCACCCATTGCCTGATGACACTGATTGCTTTTCTATCCATAGTAGCCCAATCTTCATCATCATATTTTTCTGGCTTCTCTCCCATCTTCTCAATCGGCTTGGCTAAATCTTTGCAATACAAGAGATCCATCATCTTTGGTTTCCAAATCAACCAATTACTGCCATTGAGACTAATCATCCTGCTAGTATTAGTGGTAGAATCCATCTGTGGCACGCTCAAATAATTTGTTCTGGGCTTGCAACCTTGCTCTGATACCACAATTGTTGGGAATACACCCTCAATCACCCTCAGAACAAATATGCGTGCACAATCACAGAAAAATATACCGATCTACCACAATCACAGAATATGCGGAATAAAAATAAACACCACACAAAAACACCAAATTTACGTGGAAAACCCCTCCAATGTGAAAGGGAAAAAACCACGGGGCAAATTCCGAGAGCACTTCACTAATCTTAATAAAAGATTACAACTTTTCTCCTAATTTCTTTTTGCCCAAAAATTAGGAAACACTTCGAACTTAAAATAATAGTTGATGTGGGTACAAGAAGGATCTCACCAACGTGTGGTTGCTCTTCCGTGCCCCCAAATCTGCTCTCAGACTCGTCCGTATCGACTTCCTGAGGTTGCACAGGATTTTTCCCAAGCCTGGGCTTCTCTGGATCTCTCTCAGGCCGCACACGGCTCTCACCCAATCTGGGATTTTTCTTCTCTCGTATATCCCTCATACGGATCTCTCTCCCCTCCTTTATTTTTGGGATTCTTTTATCTTTTTGAAAACAGCTCCGTAACAAACTGTGATGGAGTTTGTTATCATGGGCTCCATAACAAACTGTGATGGAGTTTGTTATCATGGGCCGGTTCCCTCCCCACGTGGAGGGAGCACCCAACAGAGGGCACATGGCAATATTTAAGTATTGGAGTGTAGTGAGATGTCGGAAGCCATCCGGCAGCATTGCTAAGTTGGGACAGCTCCAAATCTCTAGTCGATGCAGTGAGGTGATGCCTCCTATCCACTCTGGCAAAGTAGTCAACTCATCACCTCCATTTATTATAAGATATCGAAGAGCAGAGAAGAAGGGGGTGGTCTGCTGTTGCTTTCTTCCTTCCCAGTTTAGACTATGATTTTTGAAAGGATATAAGCCAAGGGTATGAAGGGAGGGCAAGCACGTAATACCTTGTGGCAAACAGGTCAACTTAGTATAACTCCAAATTTTTAGATCTTCAAGGCTGGCAGGACATTGCAACCCATTCCACCACTCAGACCATGATGATGACAACACTATACATATGGCAATACTCAACTTTTTAAGTCTGGATAACCCTGCAAGGCTCCCTGCTGAAAAGAACATCATACTGCTGTCTCCTATTGTAAGATCCTCCAGAGAGCATGGGATACATGGCTGTACCGTCAATTTGGGGCATCCTGCTATCACTAACTGGGTAAGGCAAGGGAAGATTGCCATCTTTCTTTCTAATGTCATTGGTTCTGTATCCCATTCTTCCAAATTGGGCATGTCATATAAAAACAACTTCTCGAGTGACAAGAATGCACTGCCGCCATCATCCCCATAAAACTCATCTCCGATTCTCCTCACAGCATGCATGCTTCTCATAGTGAGTTGCTTTAATAAAGGCAATTGACCAAGTGCTGGAAGGTGATCACACCCCTCAATATCCGATAAAAAGAGATGAACCAGATTTGGAGTTGTCATCCATTTAATTAATCTGATATTGTCTATTGAAATGATCTTTGCAAAGCATGGTTGCATTGTCAATTTGGGGCATGAAATTATAATTAACCGGATAAGACAAGGGAAGATTGTCATCTTTCTTTCTGCCAACATTGGATCAGTATCCCATTCTTCCAAATTGGGCATGTTCTGTAAAAACAACTCCTCTAGCGACGGAAATGCACTGCCACCATCATACCCATAAAACTCCTCTCCAATTCTCCTTATGTCAAGCATTGTATCTATAGTGAGTTTCTTTAATGAAGGCAATCGACCAAGTGGTAGAAGGCAACTGCACCTCTCGAGCCCCACCAACTGGAGCCTGACCAATTTTGATAACGAAGATGACATCCAAGCAGGTAATCTGCTGCCTATGTAATTATATATCTCCAACTCCTTCAGATTATGATGAGGTCGGAGCCTCTCAAGCACCTCTTCTGCCACATTAGTAGATAATGGTTTGTGTGCCTCATCTGAGCCTTCTTTCCACTGAAGCTTCAGGCAATCCAATCTCGTCTTTGCCTTTAGGTTTGCTTGCATGGCTTCATTTGGATCTTTCACATGTTGTAGATCTGTAATTTTTAAGTTACCTTGAATATAGTTTAGATGTTGGAGCTCCTTAACAGTACGCCCATTCTCCTGTGAAACAATGAACATCCCTAATGTCTGAAGGTTACTCAATTGGCCCAGTCCACGAGGCATGCAAGACAAACCATCACAATATGATATATTCAAGTGCCTAAGGTTGATTAAGTTGCTTATATTGTCAGGCAGCTCTTGTAGTTTTTTACAATTATTGAGATTCAATGTCTGCAAATTGTAAAGTTTAGATATGCCTTCAGGTAGCTGTTGTAGTGTGTCACAATATTCGAGATTCAATGTCTGCAAATTGTAAAGTCTTGTGATTGATGTAGGTAATGTTGTGATGCTAGTATATGATAGGTCAAGGAGCCGTAGATGCTTTAATCTGCTTATTCTATCAGACAACTTCTTAATTTCATAATGATTTAAATCCAATGCATGCAACTGAGTGAGATTTTTTGTTACATTGAGCATAAATTCATGCATACCAAAATATCTGCGATATAACACAAGAAGTAATCTCAACCTTTTTGCTTCATAAATAGTCTTTAAAAGGGTTGATGATAAATCATGATCTACAATTGATAAATATCGGCATCCAGATGGAATGTTTTCCTTGCCCTTCTCTATGAACCAAGATTCATCCTTTGTAAGTGAACATGCGAGATCATGGACTAAATCATGCATCTTGCATCTGTTTATGTTATTGTACTCATCCATTTTAACATCTTGAAAAAATGACCTCTGCAACAAATTATTGAAGTACTGCTTACCAATATCCTCTGCATGTAAAGAAGTGTCTGATGTATCAATGAGTCCTTCAGCCATCCACAATTGAATCAAACTCTTTATTTCAAACTGATAATCTTTTGGGAACATAGAACAATAAGTGAAACACCGCTTCAGGGGTGAAGGTAAATGATTATAACTCAGCTTAAGTGTAGGTAAAATTCCAAACTCGTCTGTGGATAACTTCCAAATATCATCATCTCTTATAGCTTGCCACTCAACCTTCCCTCTTTTTGAACTCATTAGACTTCCAAGAGCCTTTGCTGCCAAAGGCAAACCTCCACACTTTTTAATGATTTCTTTTCCAATTTCCACCAATTCCGGATTCTCTTCCTCTTTCTCAAACCTATATGCCCTTTTTCTGAATATGGTCCAACAATCATCGGATCGTAACTCTTTCAATCTGTAAGGTGAGACAGTTCCAGTCATACGAGCAACATTTTCAGAGCGTGTTGTTATGATAATTTTGCTTCCGAGTTTGGCCTGATAGAACAAAGGTTTTAGTCTGTCCCATTTGTCCCATTCTGACTCCTTTTCGATCCATAAATCATCTACGACCAAAAGAAATTTCGTTGCTCTCATTTTTTCTTGCAAGAAAGATAACCTGGTGTCCAAATTCAAGGCATGATCACTAGATCCCCCTTTAACCTGTTCGATCATTTTCTGCGATAGTACTTTGATATCAAAATCATCACCCACACACACCCAGATTCGAAGCTCAAATTGCTCCTTAACTCTATCCTGGTTGTACACTACTTGGGAAAGGGTGGTCTTTCCAACTCCACCAAGGCCAAATATGGGAAGGATAGAGATATTTTTGTCATTGTCTCCATCAACTAAGAATTTCATGACCTCTTTCTCATCTTCATCTCTTCCATAAATTTCAGATTCATCCACTAATGAGCTGGTCTCACGGTCCATACGAATTTGTGAAGTAGATTTGCTTATTAGCAATTGAAAGCGCTTGCTCTCCTGGTCTATGTCATCGAATCTCTTTCTAATCTCTTTTATCCTGCTGGCCATCTTACATCGAACTACAATTGAATTGTTTGAAGAGAAGAAGTCACGAACCTTTCCAGCCATGCGATCGCATCCCTCCATGCTTCGCCGCAGTGCTTCGGTCTCGAACTCTTTCACCACATCTTCCGCATCGAGAGCCGCATCTCTGAGCTTCCTCAGCCAACGTCGCAGATTTTTGTCGGTGATGGATCTGCTCTCGGCATCATCAAGCACGTTCTGGATCGTTGTTAGCATCTCCTGCAGCTTCTCCAAGTCGGCATAAACACTCCTCGCCAGTCCCAGCTCCCTCCGTAAGGGAGAGCCCAACATGTTCACCAGCCCTTCCACAACAGGACTGGCAGCTACTACTGCTAATTCTGCCATGATTTCAGAGGTTGGTTTGGTTTGAGCAAGGAAACGAACAAGGATAGAAGCTTTGATCTTTCCCCCCACCCACCCTACGTTCTGAGAGGCCTTTGCTTGAGATGAATGGGGACTTGGAGGTGTTAAATCCTCCAACACCAATAATTGAGGGTGGTGGAGGAGTCGTCTTACCTAATGACTCCTCGTGATGTGACCACGTACAGTGGAGGAGGAATCTGCTTCTGGACACCTCGTGGCCACGTTTCGCGCCACAGCGCGGTAGCGGGGACATGCTCGTTTGATGAGATGATGAGACTTGCTCTAATCTTTCTTTCTTCTATATAGAAGAGCCAAGTTTGATTTCTTGGTGTGGATGAGCTGGTGTCCCTTCAGTTGCCCGTCCGAAGCGTTAACACGTATGAATTCAGTAACTTATAATATTTAAAATACCGACGACGACGACGACTTGCAATTTGGTTCATTCGTTCATTCATTTTAGAGCCGGTGTCACATGACAAAGACAACACACCTACCGTGAGCCGGAAAACAAAATATTATGGACAGGGTGCTGAAGGTGAAATCAACCCTGGATTATTCCTTTTATTTTCCTTTGAAATGCAAGGAAACTGAGACCTACCGAATTCTGGAATTCAATTATGGAATGGAGCAGTAGATAGAATAGGAGGAGAGATATTATTTAATTCAAGTACGCCTAATTCATGAGTCCCTTGAAATTGACATTCTTCTGAGAAAGATAATAACTGGCAGGCACTTTCTTATAGATGAAGCACTTGGTGTTCAAAAATGAGCATGCCAAGCAATACTTAACGTAACTCAAAGTTTTATTTTTGATTGTAAAATCAAAAAGTTGTTGTTGCAAAACTTTCAGAGTTTGGGCAATGATTTGAAGTAATGAGGAGATACGGAAGAAGTGCTACTGCAACATAACAAAATCCTTCAAAGAGAAGAATCAAAATACAAGTGAAGAAGAAGGATGTGTGTTAAACAAACTCTTAATTTGTTTGTTAGGCAAATATCAAAGTTCTTAGGTATTTCAGAGATATGTAGATGCCAACAATAAATAACTTTTTATTAAATACTTTATTTTATAAATTATGGTTAAAATATAATAATATCTTATACGTTATCTTTTATAATTTTTTCGTTACATATGAATTATAATACCAAAGTAGTAAATCAATAAAGCATAAGAAATAATTAAGGGTAAAATTATCATTTTGTAATTAATTAGGGGCTGTAAGTCTAATTTATATCTGGTTTAACAAGGTTATTGAAGCATTGACCAAAAGTTATATTTTAATTATCTTGCCACATAACTAAAAGCATTTACCAAGTTAATTGGGATAAAGTAGGGATATACATCCTTATTTCACTTTGAAATGGGGGCTAAGTAATATTATTTTTCAAAGTGAGCGGTGAATAATTTAATGCTAATGGACTAATCAATCCATTCGCTAGCAAACCAATAGCTTTCATTCACACGATGTATAGCATAACAAACAACAGCAATTGATGAGAGGACTTGTCTAAATGAAATAACTTGCGATTTGAAAGTGATGCCTATAGCAGCAAATCCCTTTAACCCATGGTTGCAACCACACTTATCTTTAACCTAAGTCAAGGAAGTCAGCTGAAATTATTGAGACCTTATTGTCATAAATTAAATGACATTTTTAAGTAAAATAGCATGTCTCTGCCATAATTTCTAGGCTATGTTAGTACATTACCAAATGAGATTTGATCCAATGAACAAAAAAAAAAACCCCATTATTATTGATGTTCCAGTGGATGGTAAATGGAGTCCATACTTTTATTTTTAGTCTTTTTATTTTCTCTCTATTGAGATTTCAGGTGAACACTCCCATTCCAGCTGCAGCTCATAACGTAGGGCCCAACCCTTTCATGAGCCCATCCACAGCAGGATGGGCAGCTGCTAGTGCTAATTCTGCAATAATTTCGAAGGATGGTTTGAGCAAGAAAGTGAAGAACAGAAGCTTTGATCTTCCTCCCAGCCTACTGAGAGGAATGTGGACTTAGAGTGGTTAAATCATCTAACACCAATAATTGAGAGGAATGAATATTATTCGTAAGATTTAGGAGCCAATGAAGTAAGAACTTTTCAAATCCATATGTGACAAGAGGGAGCAAAATGGAGAAACTAACTCCTAATCCGCTATTAAATGTATGGAAGTAGCGTGGACATGGTATGAATGATGATGGTGTAGTGCTATGTGAAGCCTGCAGTTTGTTTGATCGTCATAGAGTTGCTCAAAGGCCTAGAGCCAGACACCAATGTGGCAAATGGAAGTAAGATTGCTTGTATAGCCAATGGGAAATGAAGGGTTCGTATACTATTCAAGTGATGCTTTCTGATCATGGTTGGAATGTTGCTGAAAGCATGTAAATGTAACTCATATGGAATGGGTTTGTTTTAGAAGCTGTGTTACGGGTGACTAAGCTTATGTACATTGGGTCTTCCATGCATTACACCTGCTTGAGCAGAAAAGTTCTACTGATGTTCAACAAAGCTTATGTGGGTGGAATCCCATTTAGAATATTATGTTTAGGATGAATTTGAAACAAAGTAGCATAAACAGTTATTGCGATGATATCTCTCTATCACACCCCAAAACCAATGACTGGTTTGGATGATCATAACACGGCTGCATAGTTGGGTTTGAACCAAAATCAAGTTAGCCACTCAGATTTAATCAATAAACAAATCAAGTTTCAAATGGACCTAATAATACTAAATTGATCCAAAGTGATCCGTTTGTTGAACGAATCAATTTATGTACGTAATACGACCTATCAAGCTTATTTATCCAAGTTAATATTATTCATTAATTAATTATTATTTTATCATTATATAGGATCTAGTAGTTGGATGGAAATGGACCATGGACAATTAAAATTATGCTACATGGATATATCATCATAATTCATAACTCATAACTCTAGCCCTCAAAACCAAAAATGTAATAGATAATGCATATATATAGATATTAAGCTTGATGGGGCCAGTTGACCCCATGAAAAATAAAATTTTTTGGATGGCCTCAAAGACTGAAAGACGCCTGCGTCGGCCGCCAGCGTCGGCCTCCATCGCCAGCCGCCAGCGTCGGCCTCTAGCGCCAGCCCCCAGCGCTGGCAAAAGGCCGACAGACTAGTGTCGGTCTCCAGCGTCGGTCTCCAGCGACGGCCTCCAGCGTCGGCCTCGAGCGCCAGCCCCCAGCGCTGGCCAAAGGCCGATAGAATAGCGTCGGTCTCTAGCATCGGTCTCCAACGTCGGTCTCCAGCGATGGCCTCCAGCGTCGACCTCAAGCACCAGCCCCCAGCACTGGCCAAAGGCCGACAGACTAGCGTCGGTCTCTAGCATCGGTCTCCAGCGATGGCCTCCAGCGTTGGCCTCTAGCGTCGGTCTCTAGCGTCGGTCTTCAGCGTCGGTCTTCAACAACAACCTCCAGCGTCGGCCTCCAGCGTCGGCCTCCACGTCGGCCTCCAAGACCGGCACATCAAAGGCCGACACTTGCCAAGACTGGCATCTCCAAGCAAGGCGGCCCCGGCACATTCCCAGCCAGCCACGACGTCTCCAAGCCAGGCGGCCCCGGCACATTCCCAGCCGGCCATGGCGTGTCCAAGCTAGCCAGCCCCCGGCATCTTCCCAGGCAGCCCCGGCACATTCCCAGCCGGCCCCGGCCTCTCCAAGCCAGGCGGCCCCGGCACATTTCCAGCCGGCCCCGGCCTCTCCAAGCTAGCCGGCCCCCGGCGCATTCCCAGCCGGCCACGGCGTGTCCAAGCTAGCCGGCCCCCGGCATCTTCCCAGGCGGCCCCTACTTCTCCGGGTAAGTTGGCCCCGGCGTCTCTAGTCCCGTCGAGTCGGCCAAGGCCATCCCCGGCCGGCCCGACTCGGCCCCGATGTCTCTGGCCTCGCCGAGTCAGCCAAGGCCATCCCAGATCGGCTCGACTCGGCCCCATCGCCTCGAAGTCCGCCGATTCGGCCCTGCCCCGGCACTGCCTTGCCGGCTGGATGGGCCCCGGCCATCTTAGGTCGACCCAGCTCAGCCCTAACAAGACGGGGGCCTCCGGTTCCCGCCAGATCAGCCCTAGCGATTCAAAAGCCGCCTCTCTGACGTGCGCCACCCGACAACGTCAGACGCGCGACGTGCGCCGCCCAACAGCCCAGCTGCTGATGGGACGTGACCCATCAACCAGCCCAGATTTATGCAATGGCTCAGTAGACCTTCTGACTTCACGAAAACCCATGTGATGGTGCCAGCGTCAACCCCTATAAAAGGGTAAATTACGTCGAAAATAAGGTAACACACATTTTTATGCACTCGATGCCCTAACTCTCAAAGGAACTACCTGATCCTTCTGAGACCTCTCCCTCCTCAAGAGCTCTCTCGAGCTCCTTCTCGACTGGAACCTCTGTCACTAACTTGGGCATCAGAGGGTCCCATCGGAGAACCCTCTCCGGTCTTGGGACTTCTTTGCAGGCAACCCGGTGAGGAAGAAGAGCCTCCATTCCCGACATCCAGGAGGGGTGATCGAGCATCATCAAAGCTATATAAGTCATGCATTCGTGTCCATTCGAGCATGCCCTCACTATTAAATGGATACACGGGTCATGTCGTATAATCCATATAATACACAAGTCAGATTCAAGCTTAGATTTTTGATTTGATTAATAAATAAATCGGATTCAAATTAATTCATTTTGTCATTGTACTTTAAAGTTGATCCAATCTATTTATAACATGTTGACCCGATTTTCCATCCTTAGGTATGAGATTGCTATGAATTTTTGTATGCAATATTTAAATATTTTAATATTTGAAAATCAATAACTCATCAAGAAAATTTGTTCTATGTTAGATTCATCAACTTTTTTCCCTCATATATGAGTCTCATTATATTTATTTGTGTCACAAGCTTATCTAATATTATATAAATGCACAATTTAATGGTGACCTTTCAAAAATATATCATTGCATTGGTTTTATTCTCAAATTAAACTTATATTTGCTCATTGACTTGTATCTTGTGTTCAAGAGATTAATACGGCTCATTTTGTGAAACGTTGACTTCTTCTTTCTAATCTATATTTATTATTGCATGCTGAATTACCCCAAATTGTGTAGTCTAAGCCGAACTAAACCAAATTGACTCGAAATCATGATAGTTCGATCTATCGGTTTGATATATATAGAGAGAGAATCAATCAAACTAACTCGAACCATCCCAATCTAAACCGAATCTGCTGACTTAGTTTAATTTGAGATGATTCGTGACTTAATGGAAGGAGTAGAATTAATGTAGGAAAAGAAACAAAAGAGGAAAGAAAATAAGGGTAAAAAGAAGGAAAGAAAGAAAGAAAGGAGAGGAGAATCAGAATTAATTGAAGGAAAAAAAATAAAGATAGGAAAGAAAGAAAGGGAGAAGAAAAAAAAGAACAGAAAAAGGTAAAGAAGGAAGAAGGGAAATAAGACAAAGTAAAATGAAAGAAGTAAGAAAGGATAAAAAAAAGTAAGAAAGGAAAAGAAAAAGTAAGAAGTAAAGGAATGAAGAAGAGGAGAGAGATGGGAGTACCTAGTAGGATGCTTTACCTAGAAGGCTGTTGGGATGGAGCAAGACAGCAGGCATTCCATTTCATGGCACATACGCCGAATGCTGCTTGCAAAAATCAGAAGTAAGCTATCCATATGAAAGTCATATTTGGTAAATCTAGTGTCATTGTTGTTAAAATCTTATGATTCACTATCTAAATCTCATGATCCTGATCAAAAAGACCCTAAACAATTTTGATCCCATTCTTTTTATCTGTGTTTAGGATCACAATAAATTCCTTTGGATCACAATATCTAATTTGGTTAAGTTTGATGCCTTGAATCATGCTCAGGTCCATTTCTTAATTTCTTTAGCTATGTTATCTTAAATTACTTATCACCGATAAATATCAAATGGTAAAATTAGCTGGTCTGTTATTGGAGTTTAGAGTGATAAATAAGATGCTAGTTTTTGTATATCTTCACTTTACAGCCTTATGTTAAAGTCTTCCACTTTTTATTCTAAAACATTCTACATAAAAAATATATAGATTGATAGGTGGTATATAACCATCTTGAATAACCAAATAGGATATTTGTTTCACTAGAAAACTATATATGGACTAAAATCAGTGAAAACAGACTTGTATATATATATATATATATATAGACTTGGCTACATTTGAATGTAGTCAAGTTCAGGATCCGATCATCTCCCTCACCCTTGGACATATTCACATACACACATATATACATATACATATACATGCATGCATGCATACATACACACACACACACACACACACACACACACACACACACACATATATATATATATATATATATATATATATATATATATATATATATGTTTGTGTGTGTGTGTGTATATGCATAGGTATATGTATGTGTGTATGTGTATATGTATATGTGTGTGTATATATATATATATATAGAGAGAGAGACTTGGCTACATTTGAATGTAGCCAAGTTCAGGATCCGATCATCTCCCTTACCCTTGGATTCACACAAATCCCAAAGCCACCCCACTTGGATTCAAGGGTGAAAAAGGTGACCAGATTTAGGCTTGGCTATATTCGAATGTAGCAAGTCTACCTATCATACACGGCACTTATTCTGTAGTCATCCACTTTATAGTTGACCTGAATTTCAATTTTCACATTTCTTTTCTATTTAGGAATTTCTAAAAGAAATCAGGAATAATCTTATGATCGATGGTTTAATTCATGATCTGATCTGATCTAGCCCCCTCTTTGGTTTAGGACTCGATCCTGATCTCAACAACATTGTTCTGATATTTTCTAAAATTGGGTGCTGCCAATATTATTTTCTTGGAAGAAATATTTACAATTTCATTCAAACAGTCACTCTTATGAGGCATTAAGCCAGACAATTTGTTTAGGCATTCATTAGATTGTCACCTATGCCTAAGTTGAAGGGGAAAAAAACACTAGCTTTGTGCTTATGCCTGTTCTCATGAGTATGCATATGTGCAGGAGAGGTGAGGAACATTCTTTCATTCTCAAACTAGCAGCTACATTAAACTGAGATTTTAGGGGTAATGGTGAGACAAGTTCTCTGCATTCACTTTCAAAGATGAACATGACACCACCAAATATGCATATGATATCAAGAAGTAGTGAAAGGGGAAGGGTTCCTTCAAGTGCTGATCAGTGCCTATCACAATAGAATCTCAAAATGCAAGTGATGGTAGTGGAATAAGATCAAACTCCCTTGAGCATCGGACTGGTACTATGTCTGATGTGATTTCTAGTAACGACTCAGGCTGTACACATCTATGGCTGCAAAGCACGGTACCTCTAGGGTAATAATAATGCTACCTTTTTTCTCTATCCACAACTAGAAAGGAAAAATAATTGAGATTTTTATTCTCTATGATCAACTCAGATGTGTTCCTGCACGTTCGAGTGCTACAGTCAAGCTCGAGTTGCTTCCATGAACTGATGGGATAATTACACTTGATACACTTCAAATAGCTGTCAAGGAGAAAGGTATTGGCCTGCATAATTTTGAAAATTTATTTTCCCAACATTTTTCCAGAGTTCTTTTTTCTTGTTAATGCATAACCTTCATTGGAGGTTAAAATATAATTGTGTTTTCAAGATCTAAGTGAAATAAATACCTTACTGATACAAGTGAGACTGAATTGTAAGGACAGATAACAGGATATATAATGTTGTCTGCTTTTATAAATTAGCATATAGAAATAACCAAAAAAGAGAGACAAAAAAGGGAAGAGGGGATGAACAGGTTGACTTCATAAAGGGGAACATCAGATAGCTGCACAGGAACCAAGTAAAGACAATTTTTTTTTAATTTTTGAGTAGTCAGTTAAGACGCACACAATGTGGAAATAATCCCCTTCGCCCGATGCACAGATATGCAAAGAAAGACCTACATGCACACGTACACCTTTCATTTTTTCAGCATCTGTGACTTCTGATCTGTTCATACTATCTTTGTCTTCAGGAGCTATAATGTTTTCTATTTTCAAAAATAATATCAATAAAAATATAAAAAAATGAAACACAAAAATAAAATGGAAGAAGAGATTGACTTCATAAAAGTGAACCTCACACAATTAAGTGCACAACAGCACAAGAAACAAGCGAAGAAAATAAAACTATTTTTTTGGATTGTTGGTTATGATGTATATGGTTGTAGGAATACATGCTACCCCTCACTCTCCATCTCCACCCTTCTTCCTCTTGTTCTTTTTGTCTTTGTGGCTGTCTGTACTATATCCATCTAATCTTTACCTTCACTCTCCATCTCCACCCTTCTTCCTCTTGTTCTTTTTATCTTTGTGCATGTCTGTACTATATCCATCAAATCTTTACCTTCTACCCTGGTTTGTTTGTTTGATGACTTATGCATACAAAGTTCAGTATGAGTTGAAAAATCCTAGACTTCATTCAAAATTTTCTAATTTAACCTATTTTGCTTATATTCTTCAATAATGGTACATATTATGTCACTTAAGTTCCCAACACAATCTCAAATTTAACTTGTTTGTGAAATGCATTTTATCACTATCTCTCATGACATTTTGGCTTGCAGGTTTGTTTCTTGATAGTTTGAGTTGTGTTAGTTTTGTACATTGAATTCATTCTCAGGTAGGCGTTAATAAGCTTTTGCAGTCATTTAGGTTTGTTTAACACAACTAAGAGAAAATAAAATAAAAGATTTAGACTATATTAAATGTATTAAGAATGAATATGAAAGAGTCTTAATAAAAGAAGAAAGATAAAAGAACAATGAAAAAGTTATTTTAAAAAATTATTAAATAAAAATAATTTTTAAATTTAAGGGTAAAAGAATGTGATAATCTAGGAGTAATAAATGAATATAAATTTTTTTGTAGATTTAGCATGCCTGAGGTTAAAAAAGCTTTGAGTAAAATAAAAAATGCAAAGGCATTATGGCCAGATGCGATCCCTATTAAGATTTGGAAAGGCTCATGTGGTTAATCAATTTATTTAACAATATTGTAGCAACTAAAAGAATGCCGAATGATTGAAGAAAAAGTATATTAATATACATATACAAAAATAAAGGACATATTCAAAACTATGCAAATTATAGAGGGATATAATGAAATTATGAAAAAAAGTAATAGAAAACTGAATAAGAGCTGAAATACTTTAGTATTAAATAATTAATTTAGATTTATGCGTGAAAGATCGATCATGAAAGCTATTTATTTATTAAGAAGATTGATGGAGAGGTATAGAAAAAATAAAAAAGACCTTCATATGGTCTTTATTGATTTAGAGAAAGCATATAATAGAGTACCTAAAGAAATAATATGATAAATTTTAGAGAAAAAAGAAGTTACTCAAAGGTACATAGAATTGATAAAAGATATGTATGATAGAGTAATAACCATTGTTAAAATAATAATAGTAGAAACAAGTGAGTTTTTAATTACTGTAGGTTTACATTAAGGATCTGCCTTAAGTCTATTTTTTTATATTAGTTATGGATGAATTAACCAAATATATTCAAAATGATATTTCATGGTGCATGTTATTTGCATATTGATTGATGAAACTAAATTTGAAGTAAATGCTAAGCTAAAGATTTTGAGAGAGGTTTTAGAATCTAAAGGTTTTAAGATTAGTAGAACTAAAACTAAATATATGAAATGTAATTTTAGTGGGAGTAAAAATACAAATAAAGAAACAATGAAGATTGCAAGCCAAGAGATACCAAAAAGTAAAAAAATTAGGTATTTAGGATCAATTATCTAGCAAGAAGATGAAATAGGTGAAGAAGTGAATCAAAGAGTTAAAGCAAGATGGATTAAGTGGAGAAGTATTTTGAGAGTATTGTATGATCGGCGCATCCCATTAAAATTAAAAAAAAAATTTAAAACCGCTATTAGGCCAGCTATGCTATATGGAACAGAGTGTTGTGCAATACTGAAATAACATGTGAATAAATTAAGTATAATAGAAATGGGCATGTTAAGATGGTTATGTAGTAAAACTTTAGAAGATAGAATTAGAAATAAACATATAAGAGAAATGATAGGAGTAGCCCTACTTGAAGATAAAATGAGAAAAAATAGATTAGATGGTTTGGACATATATATACAACGAAGACCATTAGATGCTCCAGTTAGAAAGAGCGATCTTTTGGGTAGAGGTAGAGGTAGTCTAAACTAACATGGATAGAAATAATTAAAAAAAATATAACTATTTGTAATTTGAATGTTGACTTAGTGTTGAATAGAGCAGAGTGGAGGAAGCATGTTCATGTAGCTGACCCATGTAGTTGGGAAAAGGCTTGGATGAGTTGAGTTGAGTTTAGGTCTGTTTGGATATTGGAGTATCTGATTAGACAGATAAGATCTTCCTGGCAGGTTCTATTTTTTTAGAACTGCATATGAAATGAACGTAGATTGCAGCAGTTGGCGACAGCTTGTCCCTAGTTTTTAGGGATAATTAATCACTTCCTGAAGGTGATTTAACATATTCCTGAAAAATGGGGATTAGTTGTCACCCAGCTTTATAGATTCCTTTGAGTTACCTGAATCCCACATTTTAGAACATGAGCCTTGCTGGAAGATCTTATTGGATTGTTAAGATCTTCCGCATCGGCAGGCCCTTAATACCTCATGTTGTTGAAGAAATCATTGTATTAGTTAACATTGCCGCCTGTAATTTTCTACTCCTTAATATTCCATCTATATTATTCCAGATTTTTTTAAAAAAAAATAAATCTTATGTTGTGGTTTAGCTATTTGGCTTGAAATTAAATGTAACTCGTAGTGAACAAACAAACAAAAAGGTTTGGAAACAATCCTCAAGTTGTGGGTGCTGTCATTTTTTTAAAGCGTCAAAGATATCTTCTTAAGAAATTAAATGTATATTTTGCATTTTACTCAGAGATGTAAATTTTTCATGGACATGGACTGCCTTTTGACATAACAGGTCTGACATATATACCGGAGCAGTCGCTGAAGATATACGCAACTTCCAGCATTGCAACAGGGATTTTGTAGTGCATGTAACCCTGATCTATGCTGTTATCTGGTTATCTCAACCGTCTTGGTGGATCAAAAGGTTGCCTGCAGGGTTTTGTATGATATTGGATAGGTGGAGGTCCATACCCACAAGATTGTTGGCACCAAATTAAATGACACCAAGGCTGCCTATTTCAGGACCAGTATGAATTGAAGATTGTATGCATTTTTTTGTCAAGGGCGCTCCTAGCTAGATTTTGCATGTATGAGTGTTCAAACTTGTTTTACCATTACATCTGTTGAATGCCTTCCTGTGGGACCTGATGTAGTCTCCAGTGAGTGCAATATGAGGCCTGCCATTGCCGGGTCCTAAGGTCATGATCAGACACTCTTATCAAAGGTAAATCCTAACTCCAAACAATTTTTTTTAAATAAATACGAAATAAATAAATAAATTACAAAGCCAGTGAAGGATCCATAAATGATCTCTTTGTGAGGGAATGCTGATCAAATCTATTTTAATAATAAAATATTATTATTAATATTTAAAATTAAGAATACGATAAATATAAAATAAAATTTCACAGTTATATTCTTGCTCACAGTTCTTTGTATCCTAATCTTATTAGTTTTATGGCTTTGAAGAGAGAAGTAAAATATTATTGAAGCGAACAACTTAATAAGAAATCGGATCAAATATATCAAATATAATTTACATGCAACATATTTATTTGTCATGAATTTAAATTAATATGAATATAAATAATTAAAAAATATATAATTATTTGTAATTTGAATGTTAATTTAGTCCTGAAGAAAATAGAATGGAGAAAGTAGATTCATGTAGCCGACCTTATGTAGTTGAAAAAAAGTCTTAGATGAGTTGAGTTGAGTTTATATTTATGTGGAAAAGAATGTTAGTTCTATGACATAATATCAAAAATAAAGTAATTATCAAAATTTAATATCACTTTTTATATATATATATATATATATATATATATATTGATTTAAAAATATTTTTAAAAAATTTAAAATCTGTCTCTTTGATTGCTGCAACCATAATATATAATATTATCAATATTATATATTGATAATATATAAGAAATGTGCTTCATGATGTTCTATGAATTGTTAAAACGATAATATCAAAATAAATATCTCATTATAGAAGAATGATAGCTATAGAAGAAAGGGCAGTGAACAAATCAAAAATGTATGGTAATGCACGGTTCTGAAGCATAAAGAACGTAAGACTAATGCATCCAGCCGTTCCATAACAATTTTGATACGACTTAAATCATCTACGTAGAAATGATTCCAATGTCCGATGATCAAGATTCTCTTTTTTTAAAAATAGAAATGCGGCGTCATTCATGTTAGGAACACCACAAAGGAATGATCTTTCTTGCCGATAGAAACCACAGCAAAATGTTCAAAGAAACGCATCTGAAGATGAAATTAAGAATGGAAATGCAATTATTAGCAAGCGTTATGGTGTTGACAATAGCATCTTCCTTAGCATTATGTCTCAAGGCTAGCGAAAATTTGGATGAAGCTAAATAGTAAAATATTGAGGATGAGTTTAGGTTCTGAAAATAGTATTTTTTTTTTTATTTTGAAGAAAAAATAGAGCATTTTATAGAAAGATGACTCCGAATAGAGAAAAAGAATTTATGTAGTTGGTTCCAACTAGGTTGGGATGAAAACTTTCTTATTGTTGTATTTTTAAGGAAAGCAAAAAAACATCTATGAAAATGCATTTCGTGAATGAAAAGAAAAATAAATTTTTAACAAATGTAACTTTAAAATGATAGAAAACAAAAAATAATTAAAAATATTTTCCCTGTTTCCATCAAAAAAATTAAAAAACCTTTTTTTTCTTACTTCTACTTTTTATTTTTTTATTTTTTAAAAATAGAAATGTGAAATTCATCAAAAAAATGTTTGGTTATGCAATATATATATATATATATATATATATATATATATATATACCTTTTCAAATCTTTGATGTTCTGCAAAGAACATATCTGTTTCATCATAGTTCTTTGATTATTCTCATTATTCATCATGAGTGCTAAGTAACAATATAAACATGATGCTCGGATCCATGAAATGGTAATGTACATATTGAAGCTGATTATACTTCATCATTTTCATGCATCTATTATAAATATAGCTAAATTTTGGAGGAAGTAGTCTTATGTAACCAATCCTAATAATGCTAATTCCAAAAACAAAGATGACATGCGATGGAACTAGAGTGAGGAAAAAATCTTCATAATGATTTTTTATCGTATAACATAAATAATTTACATAAAACATCTCAGCAACATAATTGAGAACATAATAAATAATGACACCTAAAATTATTTATTGGAGATACTATATCCACCAATTGGAAGCGAGTTCTCTTGTGCTGATCGTTGCTTCTCCCTTCTGTGCATTATTTTTTGGAAACTTGATAGATTCTCTTGTGGTGCAATGTTGGACTGATATTAAAATTCTTAAGTTATCTGTCTAAGTTCCAACAATAATTCTATAATTATAAATCAAGCAACTAAGATGATGATAAATTATAGAAACACAACCACACAAACAAACACCAATTTTACGTGGAAAACTCTTCAATATGAAGAGAAAAACCACGGGGCAAACTCCAAAATAAATCCACTATATCAAGAGAGCAATTACAATATCCCTCAAGTTTTGCCCAAACTTGAGACTATAAGTTTTAGAGAAAAATACAAAAAAATTTCTCTTTCTAGCTGACTCTAGTCTCACGACTCTCACCACAAAATATAGGAATCCCATGGAATCTCTGTCTTGCAGCAAAACTAAATATTACTTGTAAGGTTCACCACTTTGAATACCACTAGCTCACCACTCTGACTATGTAAGGGTGGCCAATCAGCTTGCCATGTTGCAAACTAAATAGAGCCTTGGAATGTCTGCAGAGAAAAAATGACAAATTAGTGAGTTTAAAACATTCATGCAGATTCCAAGGAATTTGACAGTGTATCAGTGGGCTGCTGATTATAAGAGATACACTTTCAGAGAAAGAAATAGAAGGGCCATACTTGATTACTTACTAGGCATCATCTTATACTAACTGATTCTGATATTGGGAAAGAGCATGCAAAACAGAATTGAAGTTGAATTTTTTTTTTAAATTTAAAAAACTGCAAAACAAGATTTAGAGTGGGTATTGAGATTGAAAGGGTTTAAAAAAATATAGAGCTTATGAACTACAGGATCCAGAGTAAAGAGTTAACTAGCAAATAAATGAGAGCAAATTCTTTGAAAAAGAATATATAGCATATAACAATAAACTAAGAAGCAATATTATTGAAATTTGAAAACAAGAATGCCATGCAGGATCCTAAGATTATTAATGAATGGATAGGAATGAAGTTTGGAAAATGATTTAAATCATAGCAGATGTACGATAAACAACAAGAGTAATGTGTTAGCAAGCGGAGAAGATGACGAACCAACAAAGATAGTTTTATTCTGCCGCCTTAGCCATAGCCCATATATGCAAGTTGCTAATCCGGTCTGATAAGTAAAGCAGCAGTAGATATTCGGCAGCTCTCTTCTCACTTTCTTTCCAGTTCCATTGTTTTTGGATGATTGCAATGCCTACAACTGTTTCTGTTGATGGGCATATTTCTTTTGGAATGATTACAGTATCTAGGAGACGAGCCAGCTCTCTCTCTCTCTCTCACCACCTCGCCGTTCTCGGGGAGCAATCTTTGATCATCCGTTCTTGGAGTATTGTTGGATGCCACATGCCATTTAGTGGCATCGCCAGATTGGAAATGAGAAGGCACTGAACCTGGTGTGAGGTGAGGCCTCTGGGCAGCTCTCTCCAAAAGGGTTCCTGCATTGTTTCTTGATATCTGTAGATGCTGAAGGGAGTGAAGAAGGGGGAAAGTTGCTGGTCAGAGTCAAGGTTCATCGTCCTGCATAATACCTTGAGCTAACTAGTCAGTTTCTCACAGAAACTTATCAACAAATTAGTATAATCCTAATTCTTTATTCATCTATAAATTTCGCTGTTTGTGTTCTGAATGAAACTTTGGCACAGTGTTTAATTCGCTGTACTTATTGATTCCCATGTAGGTTAGGAATCAATCAGAGATGGCTACCAAAAATCCAAAATTGAATCAAATAGAGAGCTTCAGAGAAATACATTGCTGAAATTTTCTTAGATTCATAGAAGTTGTTGGCATTTTATGGTAAGATAAAGTTGTATAAAATTAACATAGAATGCAAATATAATTTATCAAAAAAAATAGTAGACCAAGATAAGAATTCAACTGTGCATGCCGGAGGACAATTTGAAAGAGCTTGGTATAAAAATGAAGTAACTAATTATTCATTTCTGAAAATAGTAACGACTAATAATAACTTGTGGTTTGAAGGTGATATATATATTCTGGATGCTATGCCAAAAAATATTTGCAAAACCAAAATGACTGATGCTGCTTGTGAAACCATACACTAAAAATAGCGAAAGATGATGCATCTATGGAATCCTTTTTGCTCTTAAAACAAAATCCAGAGGAACGGAGGGAATTACATTTTGATATGATGATAAATGAGGTTGGCAGAGCAAAAAAATAAGAGGGCATTAAGAGTCTTGGATGGCATTCTGATGGTATAATTCTAGTGATATGTGCAAACATGACTGTGCTTAAAAGGAAAAAAGTAGAAAAAAGAAAGAAACCGTGGCATTGTTAGGATAGTAACAATTAGCAGCACGAGACAAAGGAACTACGCATAGAAGCAAACATGGATATCCTTTGTTCATGAATTGAAAGCAAGCACTCTGGTGTCGATTGTTCGCTCCTAACTTTTGGCATTGTCTCTTCAGAGGAAACAAAAGATTAGCAAAATCTGGAGCTCTGTGAAGCTTTTAAGATGGTCTGGCTTGATGGGCAAGCTCCTTTGAGGTGACTGGTTGGTCAATTAGAATGACAACCGAGATCCTCAAACCAAAACACAGCATAGGAAAATTTATCCATGGACAAAAAGGAAGTAAAAGGCAAATTAGTGAATTGATAATACAGTAAAGGTATATAAATCTTTCTCATCACTCACGATGATTTCATATAGAATGGTGAAACGTGTGAAGACAAGAAAGCATCCAATGAATCCATCAATTTTCCAGCATGCCAACAGTCGCATTAGTACTTAAGAATGTGCTATTTAATGTTAAATTTGCATACAGAAAATGGGGAAACAAAGAGAATGAGAACTAATAAACAGGATCCAATTAAATTTAATTAAGTAATACTATTAAAACAACCAGCACATTTGAGTGTCTTAGAGTGGATCAGGACATTCTAAAGCACAAACAGAGAAATTTAATAAATTATTAAGTCAATTAACAAGAGAAAGTCGGTGGATAAATCCTAGCATTCTTTTGCATGAAGAGAGAGAATAAATATATTAAAAAATATCTTTCATTTCTTTCACCTATACCGGATACTGATATGTGACAAGAAATAATAAAAGCAAAAATATCAACTTTGTTTTCTTGGAAAAAATAGACGAAAAAAGAGAGTAGAGTAAAGAGAGAGAGAAGATGACACACCTATAAAGCTAGCTCGCTGTCGGATAGAGCTAGTGGCACTTTAGCTGTGACGCATGCAGCATGTAAAACCAAATTGACTGAAAATTTTACAGCGGAGCCGCTTCTTCCGCTGCTTCATATATTTCTGGCCAAGTGTCGAAGTCTGGGATATGAGCAATCTTGATCCAGTCCTCGCCTGTCTCCCTCCTGCAACGCCTTCCTAATAGGGGGCAATAATCGATCTTTAAGCATTGGAGTGCAGTGAGTTGTTGCAAGCCATCCGGCAACATTGCTATATTGGGACATGTCGAAATAAATAAATGCTTAAGTGAGGTGATGCCTCCTATCCACTCTGGCAAAGCAGTCAACTCATCGGCTTCTGTTATTGTAAGAGATTTGAGGGCAGGGAAGAAGGTGGTGGGTTGTTGTTGGTTCCTTCCACCTCCCCACTCTAGACTCCTAAGATTTTTATTACAGGATAAATGAAGTGTATGAAGTGAGGGTAGGTACATAATACCCTCCGGCAAACAAGTCAACTCATCACAATCACAAATAGTTAGCTTCTCAAGGGCAGTGAGGTGTAGCAACCCATCCCACCACTCAGATGAGGATGATGATGGCACTCCACAGCTATCAATAATTAAATCTTTAAGTTTGCACAACCCTGCAAGGCTCCTTGCTGATAAGAGCATCTCATTGCTATCTTCTATTATAAGATCTTTCACAGAGCATGGGATACATGGCTGCACCATTAATTTGAGGCATTCTCTTATATTTAACTGAATAAGACGAGGGAAGGTTATCATCTTTCTTCCTGCCAACATTGGTTCTGTATTCCATTCTTCCAAATTGGGCAAGTAATTTAAAGATAACTTCTCCAGCGATGGAAATGCACTGCTGCCATCATTCCCATAAAACTCCTCTCCGATTCTTGTTATGGCATGCATTCTATTCATTGTGAGTTCCTTTAATGAAAGCAATTGACCGAGTGATGGAAGGCAATCACACCTTTGGAGCCCCAACAAATGGAGCTGGACCAATTTTGATAATGAAGATGACATCCAAGTAGGTAATCTGCTGCCCATGTAATTATATATCATCAATTCCTTTAGATTATGATGAGGTCGAAGCCCCTCAAAAACCTCTAAAGCCGCATCAGTAGATGACAGTTCTTGAACCTTATCGGAGCCTGTGTACCATTCAAGCTTCAGACAATCCAATCTCGTCTTTGCCTTTAGGTTTGCTTGCATGGCTTCATTTTGATCCTTCACATGTTGTAAACCTTGAATATTTAAACTATCTTGAATAAAATTTAGATGTTGGAGCTCCGTGATGGTACGCCCGTTCTCCTGAGTAACAATGAACATCCTTAATGTTTGAAGGTTACTCAATTGGCCTAGTCCACGAGGCATGTAAGACAAACCATTACAATATGATATTTTCAAGTGTCTGAGGTTGAATAGGTTGCTTATATCTTCAGGCAGCTCTTGTAGTTTTTCACAAAAATAGATATCCAATGTCTGCAAATTGTAAAGTCTAGATATGTCTTTAGGCAACTCTCGTAATTTTTTACAAAATTGAAGATTCAATGTCTGCAAATTGTAAAGTCTTGTGACCAACGTAGGTAATGTTGTGATGTTAGTATATGATAGGTCAAGAAACCGTAGATGCTTTAGTCTGCTTATTCTATCAGGCAACTTCTCGATTTCATAACTATTTAAATCCAATGCATGCAACCGAGTGAGATTTTTTGTTACATTGAACATAAATTCATGCATACCAAAACTGTGATATAACACAACAAGTGATCTCAACCTTTTTGCTTCATAAATAGTCTTTAAAAGGGTTGATGATAAACCATAATGCAGAATTGATAAATATCGGCATCCAGATGGAATGTTTTCCTTGCCCTTCTCTATAAACCAAGATTCATCCTTTGCAAGTGAACATGCAAGATCATGAACTAAATCATGCATTTTACATGTTACTATTTTAGTGTACTCATCCATTTCAACATCTTGAAAAAATGACCTCTGCAACAAATTATTGAAGTATTGCTTACCAGTATCTTCTACATGTAAAGAAGTATCTGATGTATCAATGAAACCTTCAGCCATCCACAATTGAATCAATTTTTTTATTTCAAATGCATGATCTTTTGGGAACATAGAACAATAAGTGAAACATCGCTTCAAGGGTGAAGGTAAATGATTATAACTCAACTTGAGTGTAGGTAAAATTCCAATCTCGTCCATCGATAACTTCCAAATATCATCATCTCTTATAGCTTGCCACTCAACCTTTCCTCTTTTTGAATTCATTAAACTTCCAAGAACGTTTGCTGCCAAAGGCAAACCTCCACACTTTTTAATAATTTCGTTTCCAATTTCCACCAATTCCGGATTCTCCTCTTCTTTCTCAAACCTAAATGCCCTTTTTCTGAAAATGGTCCAACAATCATCGGATTGTAACTCTTTCAATCTGTAAGGTGATACAGTCCCAGTCATACGAGCAACATTTTCAGAGCGTGTTGTTACGATAATTTTGCTTCCTAGTTTGGCCTGATTGAACAAAGGTTTTAGTCTGTCCCATTCTGATTCCTTTTCCGTCCATAAATCATCTATGACCAAAAGAAATTTCGTTGTTCTCATTTTTTCTTGCAAGAAAGATAAGTTGGTGTCCAAATTCAAGGCATGATCACTAGGTCCCCCTTTAACCTGTTCGATCATTTTCTGCGAGACTACTTTGACATCAAAATTTTCACCCACGCACACCCACATTCGAAGCTCAAATTGCTCCTTGACTCTATCCTTGTTGTACACAATTTGAGCAAGGGTCGTCTTTCCAACTCCACCAAGGCCAAATATGGAAAGGACAGAGATATTTTTGTCATCGTCTCCGTCAATTAAGAATTTCACGACTTCTTTCTCATCTTCATCTCTTCCATAAATTTCAGATTCAACCACTAATGAGCAGGTCTCACGGTCCACAGGCCTATGTGATGAGTCAGATATCACCATCAAATTAAATTCTTTCTTCTCCTCTGCGATTTCATCAAATCTCTCTCTAATCTTTTTATCTCGGAAGCCATCTTGTATCGAAATTTAATAGGATTGTCTGAGGAAAAGAAGTCACGAACCTTTCCGGTTATGAGATCATGTCTCTCCATCCTTCGCCGCAGTGCTTCGGTTTGGAACTCTTCCATCACATCTTCTGCATCGAGAGCCCAATCTCTGAGCTTCCTCAGCCAACTTCGCAGAGCTTTGTCAGTGATGGATCTTCTTTCGGCATCATCAAGCACCTTCTGGATTAATAGTAGCTTGCTCTGCAGCTTCTGGATGTCGGTGCGAACGCTCCTTACCAGTCCCAGCTCCCTCCATAGGGCAGAGCCCAACTTCTTCACAAGCCCATCCACAATAGGACGAGCAGCTATTAGTTCTAATCCTGCCATGATTTCAGAGAGGATGGTTTGAGCAAGGGAGCGAAGGCCAGAAGCTTTGATCTTTCCCCCACCCTGCTAAGAGGTCTTGCTTGTTTAGATGAATGGAGACTTTGGAGAGGTTAAATCGTCCAACACCAGTAATTGAGGGTGGTGGAGGAGGAATCTCCGTGACTTATAATATTTAAAAGACCAGCGACGACTTGCGCTCATTCGTTCGTTCATCTCGGAGTCGGTGTGTCACATGACGAAGACATCGCGCCAACCGTGAGCTGGAAAGCAAAATAAATAATGGACAGGGTGCTGAAGGTGGAATCAATCATGCATGAATTATTCTTTTTCTTCTATTTTGAAAAGTAAGGAAACTGAGACCTACCGAATTCTAGAATTCAATTATGGTCTGGAGCGGTAAGAAGAGTGGGAGAGATACTATTTAATTCAAGTACGCCAAATTCATGAGTCCCTTGAAAGTGACACGAGTTTATTTTCGGATGTAAAATCAAACAGAAGTTGCAGTAAAACTTTGAAGTTTGGGCAATGATTTAAAGTGCTGAGGAGATGCAGAAGAAATGCTAGTGCAACATTATAAAATCCTTTGAAGAGAAGAATTAAAGTAGAGGTGAAGAAGGATGTGTGCGTTAAACAAACTCTTAAATTGGTTGTCAAACAAATATCAAAATTCTTAGGTATTTCAGATATGTAAATACCAACAACAAATAACTTTTTATTAAATACTTTATTTTATTAATTATGGTTAAAATATAATAATATCTTATATGTTATCATTTATAATTTTTTTTTTGTAATAATTACATATGAATTATAATACCAAAGTAGTAAATCAATAAAGCAAAAGAAACAATCAAGGGTAAAATGGTCATTTTATAAAATTAATTAGGGATTAAAGTTATATCTTATTTATACCTGGTTTGGCAAGGTTATCAAAGCATTGACCAAAAGTTATATTTTAATTATCTTGGCCCATAACTAAAAGCATTAATTTACCAAGTTAATTGGAATAAAGTAGGGGTATACATCCTTATCTCATTTTTAAATGGGGGCTAAGTAAGTAATATTATTTTTCACAGTAAGCTATGAATAATTTAATGCTAATGGACTCATCAGTCCGTTTGCTAACAAACTAATAGCTTCCCTTCACAAAGTGTATGGCATAACAAACTATAGCAATTGATGAGAGCACCCATCTAAATGAAATAATTTACAATTTGAAAGTGATGCCTATAGATCTTTTACCGCATGGCTATACGTGCACGTGTTCAATCACCGCATGCAATGCGTGCTCCTGCAATGCGCGTAGTGTACAAAGAGCTTTCCAAATGTAATTCATATGAAATGGCTTGTTTTAGAAGCTGTGTTACACTGAGCTTATCTACATTGGGTCTTCCATGCATTACACCTGCTTGAGGAGAATAGTTCTGCTGATGTTCGATAAAGGTTATGTGGGTGGAATCCCATTTAGAATATTATGTTCAGGATGAATTTGAAACCGAGTAGGATGAACAGTTATTGCGATGACATCTCTCTATCATACCCCAAAACCGATGACTAATTTGAATGATCATAGCACGGCCGCATAGTTGGGTTTGAACCAAAATCAAGTTGGCCACTTGGATTTAAATAATAAATAAATCAAGTTTTAGATGGACCTAATAATCCATAATTGATCTGATTGTTGAATGGATCAATTTGTGTAATATGACCTACCAAGCTTATTTATCCATGTTAATATTATCCTTTAATTAATTATTATTTTATCATTATATAGGATCTAGTAATTGGATGGAAATGGATCGTGGACAATTAAAATTATGCTACATGAATATCATCATAATTCATAACTTGTAACTCTATCCCTCAAAACTAAAAATATAATAGATAATGCATATATATAGATATTAAGCTACACAAGTCATGCATTCATGTCCATTCGAACATGCCCTCATTGTTAAATTGATACATGGGTCATATCAGATAATCCATATAATACACAAGTCGGATTCAAGTTTAAATTTTTGATTCAATTAATAAATAGATCAGATTCAAATTAATTCATTTGTCATTGTCACATTCGATAGTGCCACAGTTTATAGATCAACTATTCCTCTTGTGCCGCTGCTAGCACATCTGCACCATTTATGACCACTGAGACTTTCATCTGATAGAGATTATTTTCCAACCTTCTTCCTTTCATCACCACTAATGCACCCTTGGTTATCCTCAAACAATCACTTTTTGGCTGGCTTCCAAAAGCATAATTACCAATGTTTCTCCAGGTAGCCCAAAGAAATCAAATTCTTTTTCAACTCTGGGACATGTTTAATATTGGTTAAAGTCCTTATAATCTCATCATGCATCGTCACCCTTATGTTTTTAATTTCAGCAACCTTACAAAGATGATTATCACCAAGGCATAACACTCTCTTCATCAAATTCTTCATAAGTTGCAAACCACTCCCTATGAGAAGTGTAGTAGTGAGAACAAGCTGAGTCAAGTATCCAACAACTATCACACTTCTTGGTCCCATCTAAAACTACTAGTACATCATCTTCACTGTCTTCAGATGAATTTGCACCACTATTGCTGGCTGAACCTCCCTTGAAAATGCCCTTCCCCTTCTCATTCTTCAAAAGTAGGCAATTTCTCTTCAGGTGACCAATCTGATGACACTTGTAACACTTCCATGCTTTATGCTTTCCCCGAGACTTAGATATGCCTTTGGACTTGCCTCTAACCTTTTTTCAAGGTCTTCCTTGCCTTCATTCACAGCAAGTACCTCTGTGTTAGAATTTCTCATGCGGATCTTTTCTCTTTACTGGTTTGATCTCAGCACCCCGACAACCTTTTTATAATTCAGGGTCTCCTTCCCATACACCAAGATTGTAATCAGACCATCATAGGAACTGGGTAGCGAACACAACAAGATGAGGGTCTTGTCTTTTTCATCAATCTTCACATCAAGGCTACACACTTGATTGAATTTCTAAATATGGGCCACAAGATCACCTCCCTCAGGCATTCTCAAGTTGTACAACTGTTTCTTCAACCACAACTTGTTTGTCATGCTCTTTCCCATGTAAGTGTTCTCTAAAGTTTCCCAAAGCCCCCTTGTCGTAGTTTGCGTGCAAATCTCTGGCAAGTCTTGATCGGCCAAGCACATCCTGATTGTGCTAAATGCAATCTCCTCTAACTCCTTCCAATCCTCATAACTTACATTATCCGATCTTTGTGTCATCAAGATCTTATAAATCCTTTGCTGTACCAATAAATCCTTCACCCTTTGTTGCCATAGGGTGAAGTTTTCCTTTCCATCAAACTTCTCAAAATCCAATTTGAGACTACTAGATGTCATACCAATCAAAAAAATAAAGCAAACACAGCAAAACAAAAATTTAACTTGCTGCAGAAATTTTCTGGTTTGATACTTACCAAGAAACGTCCAAGATCCAATATTTTCTCCACCAAATCAACGAGGCTCTGATACCAGATGAAGGATGGATTGTCCTCTTTCTATCCTTGGAGCATAGCACGCATTCGACTAGCCCCAAGTCGTGTGGAGATGCGGAAGTGAGAAGATATCCCTGCTAAAATTTTGCAGCAAAATTTTGGATCTTGATCTTAGTAATCTTCCCGGATTGATTAGCAATTAGGATTTTTTTTTGGTTTCTTATGCCCCAAGATTGTAAGAGAGGGTTATGGCTCTCTTCTTTCTCACGTGAACCTTTAGATCTAATCTAGAAAATCAAGAGACGCTGCCCAAGAAGAAGGTTCTGCTAGGTTTTCTCCCTTCTCCTTTCTTGAGAGAGGCGGTTCCAAGAAGATGGCTAGGACAGAGATGGTAGCAATAAAACCCTAGAAATCTAGGGCATCTATGTGTGAGAAAGAGAGGAATGCATGCATAAAAGAGGAAAGGAGACGGACATCTTGTTCTTAAAAGAAAAGAGCTTCTTTCATTACTTTCTACTCATCATTGTTACATGACTATATCAAGTCCGTCCCCATGATGGCCACCAAAATAAAACAAGCACCACACATGAACCGGTGCCTTATTATATGGCTAATAAACCCTAAAAAAACTTTCTTGGTCCATCCCACACCTTAGGCCCAAACCGAGCCCAATGATAGACTAGCCCCCTCAAGACCCAACAACTTGGACCTTAAACCTGTGGAGCCTATAAACCTTTACCCTAGGATCCGAGCTTTGGAGTACCACACCAGGCTCTACAATCGGTAGCAGAGAATGACTGTCACTCAAAGGTACTAGAATAACAACCAATAATTTTCCAGTGCAATGGTAGGCCTTGAGCTTAAATTAATCCCTATTGATCGATGTTCTCGGCCATTTTTCTGTGCCATGGGCACATTCATATATAATCTATTCATTTTTTATATGAAATTCTGTGATGTTTCTCATATGGCAGCAGCAGTTGATGTCGTTGGCATTTTTTTGCTCCTTTTCTAGATGTCTCAACTCTAATAATGAGTCTTGAATTTTTCTTTCTTCATCCATATAAGTTTCATTTTTTTGTCTCTAATTTTGTTTTTGATGGATAGTAATCCGAATGCACCACAGGTGCCCGAACAAAATAATTCTCTTTTTTTTTTAAGAATGAAAAATGAAAGAAACTTTCTCCAAAAAAAAAATCCCTTTCAAGCTATGAGAGTTCCATTTAACATATTCCCATCATGCTTTCTTTCATTATGAGTGCTAGATAACAATAAAAACATGATGTTGTGATACATGAAATGGTAATGCACAGATAAAAGTTGATTATACTCCATTTTCATGCATCCATTGTAGATATAGCTAAGTCTCAGAGGAAGTAGTCTAATCAATCTATCCAATAATGTAGATTCTGAAAAAGAAAATGACAGGGGATGAAGCTTAGAATGGGGAAAAAAATCATAATGATTTTTTATCATATTACATCATTAAAAATAAATAAATAATGACACTAAAAAAATACTGGAGATACTATATCCACCAATCGAAAATTCTCTGGTGCTGGTCCTTGCTTCTCCTTCTTTTGGGCATTATTGCTTGGAAACTCAATAGATTCTAATATAATGCAATGTTTGGGTTGTAAATTAAAATACACAAGTTACTAATATAAGCTTCAATGGCAATCTTATAATTGCAAATGAAGTAATTAAAATGATAATAAATTATCAAATGTACAAAAAAATAAAACCACACATAGAAATACAACCACACAAACAAATACCAATTTTACATAAAAAAACCCTTCAATATGAAAGGAAAAATCTTGGGATAAACTCCAAAATAAATTCACTATATCATGAGAGTAATTACAATAATATCAAGTTTTGCTCAAACTTGACAATACAAATTTTAGAAAAAAAATACAAAAAAGTACCCCTCTCTAGCCGAATCTAATCTCACCATAAAATATTGGAATCCCATGAAATCTCTATATTTCGATAAAATTTAATAATAAGATTTATCATTCTAAATACTATAATTCCCTGTGACTGCGGTTTCCAAAAAAAAAATCTAAAGAGAATATCTCAAAATCTTGACCTCTTTATTTCTGTCTTTCATCCAAAGAAGAGCTTTTTATTTTTTTCTAATTTGGCTTATATATATATATATATATATATATATATATATATATATATATCCAAAAAAATGTAATCAATACTGGTCATAACTTAGTCCAATTAGAATTGGATTTTGTTTTAATTGCCACGTTATGGGCTGGACCCAATTACGTGCAAGGCTTTGAAGCATGTTTTAATTGGCTTCCCATGTTGCAAAGTAAATGTAGCCTTTGAATGTCTGCAGAGAAAGCATGACAAAGTTAGTGAGTTTAATTAAAACATTCATGCAGATTCCTAGAAATTTGATAGTGCATCGGTATATAGGTTGCTGATTATAAAAAATTTGATAGTGCATCAATAGGCTGCTGATTATAAGAAATTTGGGGACTTTTAAATCACTTTTAAAGCACCTCTTCGTGGTATTCGAAATGAGTACAGTTGTTGAGGTGGCTTCCTTCTGTTGGTCGTTTTCGGCGTGGGTGAAATAGTCACCTTTCTGACTCGGCCTCGGCCAACAGCAAATGGTTGGGTAACGGAGACTTGGGCATCAAAAGGGTCAGAAAAAGCTTGTACATGTGCGCTGCACCAACCCAATTTCAATAGCATGGAGGAAAAAAGCTTGGAAACCGATGACTGGACCCGGGCGCTGAGAAAAGATTCCAAGTCTGATAATAATCTTATAATATTTAAAAGACCGACGATGACTGGGAATTTTGATTTCATTATTTATTTGTTTATTTATTTGCTTTTTTTTTTTTATAGTAGATGTCACATGATAAAGGCATCCGGGCTTCAATCCAATCCATCTAAAGATCCGTTCATCCGCTCAAAAGCTTCTTCTACCACACCTAAGCTTTTTGGACTTCTCTATACTTACAGCATGTAGTCAGAAACATTACAGCAAAACCCTGTAGGACTAAATAAAACTTTGATAGATAGGTACTTGGATAATGCTCAAGAGGAAATGCTTGAAGTGGGAGAAATAGCATTTAGAATCTCATTTTATAAACTTTTTCCACTACCTTAAACTCAATACATATTGACCTATTTATAGACATAGAAAGTGCCTATTGAGCTTCTCTCATAAATACATCATAATGTAACCTTTTTGGTCTTCCCATGTGACTCTTCGTTTTCATAACTGACTCTTCATTCTTCTAGATATCTCTTAGACTTCCACACTCATTAATGTCACATAGAAAATACAAAAAACACTTAGACTTCCACACTCATTTATTACAAATTAATTCCAACATCTCCCCTTAATTTGTAATTTTTCATAATATCTTCAATTACTGATTTGAACTGCAACCAGGAGGAAAATCTCTTATGGCACATGCTCTTCTCTTTGATGTATGATGTGGATATCTTGTATCTACTTCAATCACTCTTTCTTCATCTTCTATGATAACTCTTTTTTTTTTATTGTCTGCTTCAACTCATGTAATTCTTTCATTACATCTTCATATTTGTTCTTCAACTCTTCATAGGCTTCATGCATATTTTGCGTTGATAGCTTGACAGCTTCAATTTCCTGAAAATGCACATCTTTCACAGTAATATTATAAGTATTTTTCAAATAGATAATTGCTTGTAATGCTACAGTATTTTCTGCTTCCTTCTTTGACAAAGTAACAGGACCATCGATCATAAAACTTTCACTTATATCTTCAAAAATAACTGTTGCCACGAAACTTGAGGAATGATCTGGTCCAAACTTTTCACTTGTATACTTTGCAGGAGAAAAATTTAGTTTTTCAAGCATTTCTTTGAGCATTACCTTATATGGCGCAACCACAACTATTACCTTCTCATCTTCCATTTTGCACAACCTCTGAAGACCACTCTTGTCTTCTTTCCTTTTGCAAAGTCCCTCTTATCTTGGACTTGCATACTTCTCAGCGGATTCCTTTTGATCCGAGACTTATCACCTTGCTGGAGGATATAGATTACGGCTTCACGAGCAACTCTTGTACGAGCACCTTCTGCACTCGGAGCTTTCTCTAGCTCTGCAACTGCTCCTTGACTCTTTGGCTCTGTGGTTTGCTTCAGGATCTACCAGGCTCTTTGGCTCTCTGGCTCTGTGGTTTACTTCAGGATCTACCAGGCTCTTTGGCTCTCTGGCTCTGTAGCTCTCTACTTCATGCCACTTTTTTTTTTTGTGGGATCGACCTAGCTCTGATACCAATTGTAGGACTAAATAAAACTTTGATAGATAGGTACTTGGATAATGCTCA
This sequence comes from Calamus simplicifolius, assembly GCA_900491605.1. Lineage (NCBI taxonomy): Eukaryota > Viridiplantae > Streptophyta > Magnoliopsida > Arecales > Arecaceae > Calamus > Calamus simplicifolius. Next base: position 58,448 of record UESW01004926.1, on the reverse strand, counting down.
AGAGGAAATGCTTGGAGTGGAAGAAATAGCATTTAGAATCTCATTTTATAAACTTTTCCCACTACCTTAAACTCAATACATATTGACCTATTTATAGACATAGAAAGTGCCTATTGAGCTTCTCTCATAAATACATCATAATGTAACCTTTTTGGTCTTCCCATGTGACTCTTCATTTTCATAACTGACTCTTCATTCTTCTAGATATCTCTTAGACTTCCACACTCATTAATGTCACATAGAAAATACAAAAAACACTTAGACTTCCACACTCATTTATTACAAATTAATTCCAACAAACCCTTTAATATTTACATATATACTTCTAGTTTATGTAGTAAGTGGCACCTCTTCAGAGATGATGCATTAGGAGTTCAAAATGTTGAAGCAGATTGTGGTTACCTAATTGGTAAGACTTATCTAGAGTTGCACTTTATGTCCTTAAGATAATTTTGTCTCGCAATGGTGCTTACGGTCTATATGACGATTGTCTCACAGTATATAATAGTCTTCTTTTGATGAAAGCAGCACTACAATTCACCAAAAATATCGAACCAAGAATGTGTCTCTCTTTTTAATGTACTATAGGTATACTTTCCTAAGGAGAGCATGCAAATGCCTAAGAGAGGGGAAAGGATTGGATTGAATGGAATCAATTTGCAATGAATGAAATAAAAAGCCTACGGTCCTATTTATAGATTTTAGGTGCCCCTTGGATACATCCGTTCGGGTTTAACTCTATTTGATTTGGTTAATCGGATTTGATCAAAGGAAGCCTTTGATACACCGATTCATCCCGTGATCTAATGATCAGCCATTTCACCATCGTGATCTAATGATCACGTTATCAGATATGTGGTTGTATGGCTTTGATACACCGTTTCAAGATTAGAATGTTGACTTATCACAATGGCTTGATCGGAGCGATGCCTTATCCCAGATGGGCACCTATCACCAAGGATCGAACGGGCGCCTTATCACCAACGGTTCGCTGATGGTCAACTATTGACCAGTCAACCAATGAGTGTGTGCTATTGGATCGATACTGTCGTGATCGCGATCGTGATTGATCATTGCATCTCAGTGTTTGGTCTTGACCCTTCATCCGATCGATCAACGATTAGTCTGATCCTGATCCGATGATCAATGGTCAATTGATCTTAGCCCTTTATCTTAATCCGATCAGTCTTCACCGTCGGATCCTCATGATCAAAGAAAAATTTAAAGCCCTCTAAGCTCATGATGCGTAAGTGCAAAGTGCCCATTGCGCCCTTCGCACTCGCGCGACCCTCAAGCTCTTCACTTATGGTGAGCCTAAGGAGCTTAAGCATAAAGGAAGAGGTTTCCATATAAGTGAACCTTCCTTTCTTAATTTTTTCGATGTGGGACTAAATATCCTCACAATTTCTCATTCACCCACATAGGGAGGTAATGGGCTTTCAAGGCCCATTTAGGTATTCCAGGCCTATTTTGGCCCATTACCCAACACAGAAATGAGCATATGCCAAGCAATGTTCAAATCTAATTTATTTATTTATATTCTAAATCAAAATCGAAAAGAAGGAATGGCCGACAAATCTTTGAGGTGTGGGAAATGATTTAAAGTGTTTCATGAGATTCCAAGCTATTAAAACAGAATATTTCTAAGAGGTTCATCTGAGAGGATGCAGAAGAAATGCTAGCTAGCTAGCGCAACACCATTTATATAATCCTTCGAATGGAATAACCAGGATAGAAGGCAATGAGGACGATGATGTCTCAAATAAAATTTCCTTATTTCATAAGCTTAACAACAATGTTAGACAATGCTTTGCCGCTTGAAGATGATGTTTGGCTCTCACTCAGCCAAGGAGTTCTTATTGTTTTAAGGCATTATTTGGATAATGGCTTTTAACAACTAATTGATGGTTTCCCTCTACTTGATTTGTTTCCATTGTATCAGCCTCTAATATCAAAGTCCCCAACTGAAACTTGAACATGACAACCTATAGCATCTAATTAGCTGCCTCTAGATGAAGAATGAAGCCCATTTGTGATTCTAGAAGCATAGAGAACTTATGATACAGCGAGTGGAGCTAAAAAGTGACTGGTTGGCAAACATTTGAAAAATTACACATAAGCTATATTTGAAGCGTAGAATAAGCATGCTAAACAAGAGATTCAGATGGTATAGGAAAAATAAAATATTAATTAATCGTATCACATGGATAACTAGATTCTCAAGTGCATAACTAAAATATTTTAATTAGAATTTCTTATAAGACATGTCATGCTCTGAACTTAATTTTAGTCAGGCATATGATAGGAACCCACATTCTATAAAAATGACCTTGGAAAGCATATGAAACTTTTTTAAATCTATTTTAATAATAAATTATATTATTATTAATATATGCAATTAAGAATATCATAAATATAATAATAAAATTGCTCAATTACAGCTCTTTTTATACTTTAGATATCATAAATAATTTAGCAACTTTAAACTATGCAGATCCTCACTAACAACTCTTTATATCTCGACCTTATTAGTTTTATGGCTTTGAAGAAAGAAGGAAAATATTGTTGGAGTTGGAGTTAACAACTTAATAAGCAATCCTCATTTCTAATTGGATCAAACTTATCAAATATAATTTACATGCAACAGATTTATCAATCATGAAAAAAAATGTTTGTTCTAAGACATAATATCAAAAATTATCATAATTACCAAAATTTAATATTACTTTTATAAAAAATGAATATATTGATTTAAAAAACTTTTTTCCTTTTAATTTTAAAATCCTTCTCTCTGACCATGATTTCTATAGCTACTATTAGTTCTTTGATAACTTGTTTTGCAGCTTCTTCAAGTCGGTGCAAACGCTTCTCGTCCGTCCCACTTCCTTCCATATAACCCTGAATAACCAAATAGGATATTTGTTTCACTAGAAAAACTATATATGGGCCTAAAATCAGTGAAAACTAGACTTGTATATATATATATATATATATATATATATATATATATATATATATATATATATATATATGTATGTATGTATGTATGTATGTATGTATGTATGTATGCATGTACGTATGTATGCATGTATGTATATGTATATGTATATATGTGTGTGTATATGTATGTATGTATATGTATATGCATAGGTATATGTATTTGTGTGTATATGTATATGTGTGTGTATATATATATAGAGCGAGAGAGACTTGGCTACATTTGAATGTAGCTAAGTTCAGGATCCAATCATCTTCCTCACCCTTGGATCCACACAAATCCCAAAGTCACCCCACTTGGATTTAAGGGTGAGAAAGGTAACTAGATTTAGGCTTGGCTATATTCAAACATAACAAGTCTACCTACCCAGACACAGTACTTATTCTCTAGTCATCCACTTTATAGTTGACCTGAATTTTAATTTTTCACATTTCTTTTCTATTTAGGAATTTCTATCCTGATCTCAACAACAATGTTATGATATTTTCTAAAATTGGGTGCTGCCAATGTTATTTTTTTGGAGGTATTATTTACAATTTCATTCAAACCATCACTCATATAAGGCATTAAGCCAGACAATTTGTTTAGGCATTCATTAGATTGTCACCTATGCCTAAGTTGAAAGGGGAAAAAACACTAGCTTTGTGCTTATGCCTGTTCTCATGAGTATGCATATGTGCAGGAGAGGTAAGGAACATTATTTCATTCTCAAACTAGCGGCTACATTAAACCAAGATTTTAGGGGTAATGGTGAGACAAGTTCTCTGCATTCACTTTCAAAGATGAACACGACACCACAAAATATGCATATGGTATCAAGAAGTAGTGAAAGAGGAAGGGTTCCTTCAAGTGCTGATCAGTATGCAATTCTAGTATCATGTCGCAGCAACTATACTGGTAATATATTTATACTGTTTGGCACTAAATGGTTTCTGTAAGAATTTATGCTATAAATTTGGCTTCTAACTCAAAATTTCCTTTGCAATAGAATCAAAGCTATTTTTTAGGCAGCTGATAGAGTAGCATCCCCGCATTGCAAGAGATCTCATGGTCACTGTAGCTTCAGAATCATATCAACAAAGTGTTAAACCTAATGCAAGAGCACCCCAGCTTCCTATTCAGGTTTCTCCTGCATTTTCTGAGTGCATTTCTCTTAGCAATATGGAGAAACATGTCATTATAGGACATGTAAATGTGTTTTCTGATGAATGTAATATTTCTAAATTGTTTTAGGTGTTGACTCTAACAGCTACAAATTTAACATATGAAGACCTTACACTAACTTTTCTTGCTCCAGAATCATCTACTTCTTCACCTTCTGTTTTATCCCTGAACTCTTCACCAAAAACACCAATGGGCCCTTTTATTGCTTTTCACGAGTATGGGAAGAATGGGTGAGGATAAATACAGAACTAGTATGCATAGGCTGAGTTCAATGCCTCTCACAATAGAATCTCAAAATGCAAGTGATGGTAGTGGAATAAGATCAAACTCCCTCGAGCATCGGACTGGTACTATGTCTGATGTGATTTCTAGTAATGACTCGGGCTGTACACATCTATGGCTGCAAAGCACAGTACCTCTAGGATAATAATAATGCTACCTTTTTTCTCTATCCACAACTAGAAAGGAAAAATAATTGAGATTTTTATTCTCCATGATCAACTCAGATGTGTTCCTGCAGGTTCGAGTGCTACGTTCAAGCTCGAGTTTCTTCCGTTAACTGATGGGATAATTACACTTGACACACTTCAAATAGCTATCAAGGAGAAAGGTATTGGCCTGCATAATTTTGAAAATTTATTTTCCCAACATTATGTTTTGCAGATCCAAGTGAAATAAATACCTTACTGATACAAGTGAGACTGAATTGTAAGGATAGATATCAGGATATATAATGTTGTATGCTTTTATAAATTACCGTCTAGAAATAACCAAAAAAGAGAGACAAAAAAGGTAAGAGGGGATGAACAGGTTGACTTCATAAAGGGGGAACATCAGATAGCTGCACAGAAACCAAGTAAAGACAATATTTTTTTTATTATTTTTATTAGTCAGTTAAGATGCACACAATGTGAAAATAATTCCCTTTGCCCGATGCACAGATATGCGGAGAAAGACCTACATGCACACGTACACCTTTTATTTTTTCAGCATCCATGACGTCTGATCCGTTCATACTATCTTTGTCTTCGGGAGCTATAATGTTTTCTATTTTCAAAAATTAATATCAATAAAAATATAAAAAAATGAAACACAAAAATAAAATGGAAGAAGAGATTGACTTCATAAAAGTGAACCTCACAGAATTCAGTGCACAGCAGCACAAGAAACAAGTGAAGAAAATAAAAGTATTTTTTGGATTGTGGGTTATGATGTATATGGTTCTAGGAATACAATGCTACCCCTTCATCTCCACCCTTCTTCCTCTTGTTCTTTTTGTCTTTGTGGCTGTCTGTTCTATATCCATCTAATCTTTACCTTCACTCTCCATCTCCACCCTTCTTCCTCTTGTTCTTTTTATCTTTGTGCATGTCTGTACTATATCCATCAAATCTTTACCTTCTACCCTGGTTTGTTTTTTTGGCGACTTATGTATACAAAGTTCAGTATGAGTTGAAAAATCCTAGACTTCATTAAAAATTATCTAATTTAACCTATTTTCTTCAATAATGGTACATATTATGTCACTTAAGTTCCCAACACAGTCTTAAATTTAACTTGTTTGTGAAATGCATGTTTTATCACAATCTCTCATGACATTTTGGCTTGCAGGTTTGTTTCTTGATAGTTTGAGTTGTGTTAGTTTTGTACATTGACTTCATTCTTAGGTAGGCGTTAATAAGCTTTTGCAGTCATTTAGGTTTGTTTAACAAAACTAAGAGAACGTAAAATAAAAGATTTAGACTATATTAAATATATTAAGAATAAAGATGAAAGAGTCTTAATAAAAGAAGAAGAGTTAAAAGAATGATCAAAAAGTTATTTTAAAAAAATTAAATAAAAATAATTTAGTAAATTTAAGGGTAAAAGAATATGATAATCTAGGAGTAATAAATAAACATAAATTTTTTATAGATTTAGCATGCTTGAGGTTAAAAAAGCTTTGAGTAAAATAAAAAATACAAAGGCATTATGTCTAAATGCGATCCCTATTGAGATTTGGAAGGGCTCATGTGGTTAATCAATTTATTTAATAGAATTGTAGCAACTAAAAGAATGCCGGATGATTGAAAAAAAAGCATATTAATACCTATATACAAAAATAAAGGTGATATTCAAAACTATGCAAATTATAGAGGGATTAAGCTGAAGAGTCATATAATGAAATTATGAAAAAAAGTAATAGAAAACTGAATAAGAGCTGAAACACTTTAGTGTCAAATAATTAATTTGGATTTATGCTTGGAAGATCGACCATGAAAGCTATTTATTTATTAAGAAGATTGATGGAGAGGTATAAGAAAAATAAAAAAGACCTTCATATGGTCTTTTTGATTTAGAGAAAGTATATGATAGAGTACCTAGAGAAATAATATGACGAATTTTAGAAAAAAAAGGAGTTATCAAAAGGTACATGAATTGATAAAAGATATGTATGATAGAGTAATAACCATTGTTAAAACAATAATAGAAGAAATAAGTGAGTTTTCAATTACTGTAGGTTTACATTGAGGATCTGCCTTAAGTCCGTTTCTTTTAATATTAGTTATGGATGAATTAACCAAATATATTCAAAATGATATTCCATGGTGTATGTTATTTGCATGTTGATTGATGAAACTAAATTCAGAGTAAATGCAATGCTAAAGATTTGGAGAGAGATTTTAGAATCTAAAGGTTTTAAGATTAGTAGAACTAAAACTGAATACATGATATGTAATTTTAGTGGAAGTAAAAATATAAATAAAGAAACAGTGAAGATTGCAAGCCAAGAGATATCAAGGAGTAAAAAAAATTAGGTGTTTGGATCAATTATCCAGCAAAAAGGTGAAATAGGTGAAGAAGTGAATCATAGAGTTAAAGAAAGATGTATTAAGTGGAGAAGTATGTTAGGAGTATTGTATGATCGGCGCATTCCATTAAAATTAAAAGAAAAATTCTTTAAAACTGCTATTAGGCCAGCTATGCTATATGAACAGAGTGTTGGGCAATATTGAAATAACATGTGAATAAATTAAGTATAACAGAAATGGGCATGTTAAGATGGTTGTAGTAAAACTTTAGAAGATAGAATTAGAAATAAACATATAAGAGAAATGATAGGAGTAGCCCTAATTGAAGATAAAATAAGAGAAAATCGATTACGATGGTTTGGACATATACAACGAAGACCTTTAGATGCTCCAGTTAAAAAAAGCGATCTTTTGGATAGAGGTGAGGTAAACCTAAACTAATATGGACAGAAATAATTAAAAAATATATAACTATTTGTAGTTTGAATATTGACTTAGTGTTGAATAGAGCAGAGTGGAGGAAGCATGTTCATGTAGCCGACCCCATGTAGTTGGGAAAAGGCTTGGATGAGTTGAGTTGAGTTTAGGTCTGTTTGGATGCTAGAGTATCTGATTAGACATATAAGATCTTCCTTGTAGGTTTTGTTTTTTTAGAACTGCATATGAAATGAACGTAGATTGCAGCAGTTGGCGATAGCTTGTCCGTAGTTTTTATGGATAATTAATCACTTCCTGATGGTGATTTAACATATTCCTGAAAACTGGGGATTAGTTGTCACCCAGCTTTATAGATTCCTTGGAGTTACCTAAATCCCACATTTTAGAACATGAGCCTCGCTGGAAGATCTTATTATATTGTTAAGATCTTCTGCATCCACAGGCCCTTAATACTTCATGTTGTTCAACAAATCATTGCATTAGTTAACATTGCCTCCTGTAATTTTCTACTCCTTAATATTTCATCTATATTATTCCTGATTTTTTTTAAAAAAAAATAAATCTTATGTTGTGCTTTAGCTATTTGGCTTGAAATTGAATGTAAATCATAGTGACCAAACAAACAAAAAGGTTTAGAAACAATCCTCAAGTTGCGGGTGCTGTCATTTTTTTAAGCGTCAAAGATCATGATAGGCATGCCATATTTTTTAAGTCTGATTAGGGCTATTTATGGTTTAGAAAAGGAATGAACGGCAAACATTTTTTGTAAATAAGTTGTTTCACCTGCCAAAACTGACGTTTCTCTGTTTTGGGGCTATCAAGTTTTCCCTAATGTGAACCTCATAATTTGTAATTATCCACTTGAAATTCTCATATTTGCATTTTTTATTTTTCTTTATGTATATATTAGAAGAGGTAGGTGATGTGGTGGTCGCTCTCTTATCTGGTTCACTCATATCATTGAAAGAATGCTATGCACATTTGGACACAGTAGGGAATTTTGTTGCACGCAAAAAATATTTCAGGTGCTACTTAAATAGTTGGTCAAAATGTGCTAAAAGTATGCTTTTCCAGTTAGACTGCCTGAACACTTATTGGTCCTGCATCCTTATTATATTTTGAGGCTGCTTGACAATGAATGACAAGCATGTGATGTAACATGTTGTCGCGAAAATCCGTTCTCTAACTCGGGTGCGCTTCTGGCTCCTGATCCGGATGCCAATCTCGTTGCCTCGGGGCGGAACCTGCAAGACAGTCGCACACAGAGGGTGCTATGGGGGTTACCCTCTGCGGAGGACCCTCCGATGCCAAGTCAGTGGAGATTCACAGCAAATATGTGAGGAGAAGACTCTTCATAGAGAAAATGTTCCTCAGGGCCCTTGCGAGAGCTCTAATGGAGGATGAGATTCAGTGGGTGAATGAAGGTGTGAGAGATTGCCTTAGGGTTAGTGCGCATACCTGAGAGGTTGGAGTGTTGTGGTATTTATAGGTGATCACCTGATTCCTTGGACGTGCCCTGGATGGGTCTGAAAACTGTTAGGATTTGAATCAAGTTTGTTATGAGGTCAGTAGGGTCCGTATCTTGTCAGTTAGAGGATCGATGGCTGGGAGAGCTGGTTGATGCCTTGAGGCTCAATGATCATAGACTAGGCCACTCTTGCAGGTCCTAGGCCACTTCTGGGCATGATTTGTTGCCTGGAATCTTATTCAGTTATAGTGGATTCGAACTCTCCTGTGTCGGATTCCGCAGAGATATTTTGAATGCCGTGGTTTGGCCTGAATGAGGAATAACCTAGTTTTTCAAGGTATAGAATGAATCGGCTCGAATGACCGAGGTATAGTCGGCTCAGATGGCCGAGGCATGGAGATAGCTCGGATTGCCTCGGCTTGGATGGCCGAAGTATGAGGATAGCTTGGGTTACTGAGGAATGACTCGGCTCGGATGGCCGAAGTATGAGGATAGCTCGGGTTGTCAGGATGACCCCACTTTGTCAGAGGTGATTTGGCTTCGTCGTTTGGATGTTATGCCAGCTGGCTAGCAGGGTGTTTGGATTGGGCATGACCCAATCGCCGATGTGAGCGTCAATAATGCAATAACAATTTTACCCTCATCATATGCCCCCCACTCCCTAGTCTGAAGTGTAAGTTCAATATAGGGAGTAGAATTTTGGAGCAATCTTATTTGGGGGACGCAAAAAGGCGGGCAATGATAACCTCGTAAATGACGGGCCGCTGTTTCATCATCATTTTTCGCCGCAGCTCGAGGAGGAAATGCCTTGTTTCCATCAAGTCGCGATAGCGGAAGTTCCATGCGGCAGGACTCCTTTATTTCTGGCGCCCGTATCGGGTTTTTGATGTCTAGGGCTTTCTTTTTGAAGCGCTTATTTAAGGAGGGCTGGGGAGGCGCTCCTTCTGCAACACCCCTTTGTCCCTGCCATAGAGATTTTTCGCTCTCTCTTTGAGCCCTTGCTTGTTTGTTTGTGTCTTACCCCCTATTCAGTCAATATGAGTGGTCCAGGTGATGTTGCTTCTGAGATAACCCTAGACAATCTGATAGGATCCGTTGCCATTATAGAGTTCCTTTGGATGTAGCCTTATGGGCACCGAGGACCGAGCACCGGGTTTCAACCGAGCTAAGCCGAGGAGTTTTCTTCTATGAGGAGAGCTTGAGGGCAGGTCTCTGATTCCCTCTTCACCCATTGATATAGGAGGTGATGAGGTTTTACAACATATGTCCGACGATAGTGGCTCCGAATAGCTGGCGCAATCTCGTCGGGTTCATCTCGATGTGCAGTCGCATTGGGTGACTGTGACTCTTCCCTTATTTCGAGTTTGCTACAATCTGGTTTTCGGGAAGAGTTCTGAGTGGCCCTACATTGGCCTTCGGAAGTCATATAAGATGACTTCTTATAACCCTTCTTCGATAAAGGAATGGAAGTCCCGATTTCTTATTGCCGAAGGAAACATCGGCTCAGATTTTACGAGAGGATGGACTAGTTATGTGAAGGATCCAGAGGCGTGTATGGAGTTGAGCAAGCAGGAGAAAAGGGATTTGGCCACCCTTCGCAGCGGTCAGGAGGTCTCTGCCAGCACCTTGTTAGCAGAGGATGCCTTTTCGCCACCGGGCTTAGCTCCATCGACCCTCAGGGTGAGTCTTTATTCTAATGGTCAGCATGTATATGTGATCCTGCCACTGTTTAACTGAACATCCGCTGTGTTTTCAATCGAGAGGTCCGCATTTGCAGGCCAAATAAGGAGGGAGCTGGGCAAGCGCCATAGGGGCTCCGGCTCTGAGGAAAGACACAGATCCGAGAAGAGGTCTTGCCCTTCCGGGTCTCGCTCAAGGGAGCTTAGGAAAGACGATGTCGGCTGCCGCTCCTCTGCTTCAAAGAGGGAGGAAGCGGAAACGTCAGCTATAACCGATCAGCCCTTCCTGTCGGAGGGGGGCGAAATAGCAGAGGAAGCCATTGGGGGAAGCTCGGAAAGAGCCGTCAAGGTTCCCCCCCTCCAAGTAGTAGTCGTGTCAGACGATGCCGAAGAAATGTCGCCAGTCGGTCCGGCGATCCTCCTGCCGGAGGTTCCTCAGTCACCAGCAGTGAGGAGTCCACCGCGCATGGAAGAGACCCCCACTCAGGTGGAGGGGTCAGGAAAGGCAGTGGTGCTGCTGAGGCTCAAATGAAGCCACTTGTGGAGAGGTTGGTGGAGGTCGGAGTGCCTCCTATTGAGGGTTTCTCTATTATGGCATCAGAGGATATCGTGAAAGAAATTGAAGTTCAAACAGAGTCTGCCGGAAATAGGACGATAGCCGAAGAGGAAGAGGAAGAGGAATCGCTGGATGAAGGGGGTGTTCGGGCCGAGGCTCCCTCGATCGAGGCCAAAGCATTCGAGGCCTTGCAGGTTGGAGCTCTGACAGGGGAAGCTGAGCAGATGATTCCTCGGTTCGGAGTTCCTCAGGCCAGCTCTTCGGCCATGAGCTCCTTTGTCCACAGCCCGGAGGTGGATGATATGCTCACCACCTTAATGAGGTCCGTTTTGTGCACAGGAGGGAGTTCTTCGTCGGATGAGCCTGCGGCCGAGGACATCATTGAGGCGGCTTTCAGCCGGCTCGGGGCGCCGAAGGATGCTTTCCTTCTCTCTGAAATTAGCAATGCTACTCTCATGACGATGGCTTCAAACTACATCTCCCGGGTGAGCTACTATACCGAAATTGTGATTCTTGATTGGTCGGCAGTGTCATGGTTTTTCACATGTGTTTTTCTCGCAGAATGCTTTGGTCACAAGAGCGCTGACTTGGCATTTAAATTTGGCCATTGGGGCCTGCGCTCAGGCCAGGAAGGAAGCGGGCGACCTTCGGGTGAGAGTGGATTCAACCAGTCAGCTTTCTAGGGCCTTGGCATCCAGTAGGGCAGATTTTGAGAGGGCGAGCGAGTCTCTCCGGCTTGTAGCCGAAAGGACCTCTCGGCTCGAAACCCAAGTCAAAGAGCTTCAGGGTTTCCGCAAGCAATCGGACAAGGCTTGCTTGGAGTTTTCCCAGATTAAGGCAAAGCATGATGACGATGTTAAGACCATGCAGCAGTACTTCGACAAAAGGTGGAACCAGTTGAGGGATAGTCATGCCGAAGATAAAAATAATTGGAGCAAGAGGCTCGAGGAGGAGGAGCGTAAGTGTCGGCGGCAACGGGATCAGCTCGCTGATCTGAATAAGGAATTTGCTGATATGGAGAATTAGTCGAAATGGCAAAATGAGCAGATTGCTCGGCTTACCGAAGATCTCGATCAATCTCGGCAGGAGGTTGGGGACAAGTAGTCCCGAATTAATGACCTCAAGGAGAGTCTTCAACAAAATAAGTCGGCCAAGCTGAAGGCCTTAGAAAGGGTTCAGGAGCTGAGCAATGAAATGGTTCGGCGGGAGGAAGAGGTATAGTGTCTTCCTGTTTGCTTGCTTTCGGTGCTTTCTTTTGCATGTGGGCTTAAACATTCTGATATTTTGTAGATGCGTAAAATTGAGTTCAAGACGCAGGAGCAATTTAAAGCTCTAAGGGCAGAATTGTCCACGAGTCATCAGATGAACCTCGAACTCTGAAATCAGCTAGCTGAAGCCAATGGTTGAATTATTTCAGCTGTGGAGGAGTATAAAGATTCTGCCCAATTTTCTGAAGAACGTAGAGACGCTTGTGCCGATGCATTTCGGTTCGGCAAGGAGGAGACTCGAGCAAAGATCTCTCGGGCACATCCCGAATGGGATTTATCTTTCTTGGATACCGAACGTTTTGATGCCTGTACCCCAGGGGCCAAAGAAGCTGAGTATGAGGACATTTCAGACGTTGATCTTGAGGCTATCCTAGGCCCTAATGAGGCCGCAGCTCCCGAAAAACGCCCTCAGCTCGCTGCCGAGGAACCAACAACATTTGAAGTGGGTGAAGCAAGCCAAGTCCTCCCGGATGTTACCAAGGAGGCTCCTGGGACCGATCCGAACCCTGATTCTTAAGGGTTGCTCATGTATTATACTTTGGCCGAAACTTTTAATGAATGGATCTTTCGTCTCCACTTGCTTGTCTTTTTCGGGTGATCTTTTTGTCATGAGTTTTTTCGGACGGCAAACGAATCAATTCGTATTCCTAGCTCGGTTTATCCTTTCCGGATTGAATGTCCTATTTATTCAAAGTTGAACCAATTTGCTTTGCTGACGTAAGCGAGCTCGGTTTGAACTTAAGGAAATGTCTTGGTCGAGGCCGAGGCCAAGCAGATGGTTCGGCACGCCGAAGCATAGAATAGTTCGGCTAGAACCTTGGGAAACATCCCGGTCGAGACCAAGGCTAGGCAGATAGTTTGATCTATCAGAAATAAGAAATTGGCTCGTTTGCCCAAGGCATAAAATGGTTCGGCGCGGTATGACCAAAAACTACGCGAGTACCTCGACTAGGGTCGAGATTTGACGGATGGTCCAGTCTATAAGAAAAAGATAGGATACCTTTCTCTTTGCCACTGGATGGAGCTGGTGGTACCTCAGCTATAACCCATGCAGCGTGCAAATCCAAATCTATCGAGAAATTTGGCAGCGAAGGTGCATCTTTCATTGCTTTCTTCTTCATCTGCTACTTCTGGCTTGATGTTGATGTTCGGGATATGAGCAATCTTGTGCCAGTCCTCTCCTGTCTCCCTCTTGCAACGATTTATTAGTTGAGGGCACATGGCAATATTTAAGTATTGGAGTGTAGTGAGATGTCGGAAGCCATCCGGCAGCATTGCTAAGTTGGGACAGCTCCAAATCTCTAGTCGATGCAGTGAGGTGATGCCTCCTATCCACTCTGGCAAAGTAGTCAACTCATCACCTCCATTTATTATAAGATATCGAAGAGCAGAGAAGAAGGGGGTGGTCTGCTGTTGCTTTCTTCCTTCCCAGTTTAGACTATGATTTTTGAAATGATATAAGCCAAGGGTATGAAGGGAGGGCAAGCACGTAATACCTTGTGGCAAACAGGTCAACTTAGTATAACTCCAAATTTTTAGATCTTCAAGGCTGGCAGGACATTGCAACCCATTCCACCACTCAGACCATGATGATGACAACACTATACATATGGCAATACTCAACTTTTTAAGTCTGGATAACCCTGCAAGGCTCCCTGCTGAAAAGAACATCATACTGCTGTCTCCTATTGTAAGATCCTCCACAGAGCATGGGATACATGGCTGTACCGTCAATTTGGGGCATCCTGCTATCACTAACTGGGTAAGGCAAGGGAAGATTGCCATCTTTCTTTCTAATGTCATTGGTTCTGTATCCCATTCTTCCAAATTGGGCATGTCATATAAAAACAACTTCTCGAGTGACAAGAATGCACTGCCGCCATCATCCCCATAAAACTCATCTCCGATTCTCCTCACAGCATGCATGCTTCTCATAGTGAGTTGCTTTAATAAAGGCAAATGACCAAGTGCTGGAAGGTGATCACACCCCTCAATATCCGATAAAAAGAGATGAACCAGATTTGGAGTTGTCATCCATTTAATTAATCTGATATTGTTTATTGAAATGATCTTTGCAAAGCATGGTTGCATTGTCAATTTGGGGCATGAAATTATAATTAACCGGATAAGACGAGGGAAGATTGTCATCTTTCTTTCTGCCAACATTGGATCAGTATCCCATTCTTCCAAATTGGGCATGTTCTGTAAAAACAACTCCTCTAGCGACGGAAATGCACTGCCACCATCATACCCATAAAACTCCTCTCCAATTCTCCTTATGTCATGCATTGTATCTATAGTGAGTTTCTTTAATGAAGGCAATCGACCAAGTGGTAGAAGGCAACTGCACCTCTCGAGCCCCACCAACTGGAGCCTGACCAATTTTGATAACGAAGATGACATCCAAGCAGGTAATCTGCTGCCTATGTAATTATATATCTCCAACTCCTTCAGATTATGATGAGGTCGGAGCCTCTCAAGCACCTCTTCTGCCACATTAGTAGATAATGGTTTGTGTGCCTCATCTGAGCCTTCTTTCCACTGAAGCTTCAGGCAATCCAATCTCGTCTTTGCCTTTAGGTTTGCTTGCATTGCTTCATTTGGATCTTTCACATGTTGTAGATCTGTAATTTTTAAGTTACCTTGAATATAGTTTAGATGTTGGAGCTCCTTAACAGTACGCCCATTCTCCTGTGAAACAATGAACATCCCTAATGTCTGAAGGTTACTCAATTGGCCCAGTCCACGAGGCATGCAAGACAAACCATCACAATATGATATATTCAAGTGCCTAAGGTTGATTAGGTTGCTTATATTGTCAGGCAGCTCTTGTAGTTTTTTACAATTATTGAGATTCAATGTCTGCAAATTGTAAAGTTTAGATATGCCTTCAGGTAGCTGTTGTAGTGTGTCACAATATTCGAGATTCAATGTCTGCAAATTGTAAAGTCTTGTGATTGATGTAGGTAATGTTGTGATGCTAGTATATGATAGGTCAAGGAGCCGTAGATGCTTTAATCTGCTTATTCTATCAGACAACTTCTTGATTTCATAATGATTTAAATCCAATGCATGCAACTGAGTGAGATTTTTGTTACATTGAGCATAAATTCATGCATACCAAAATATCTGTGATATAACACAAGAAGTGATCTCAACCTTTTTGCTTCATAAATAGTCTTTAAAAGGGTTGATGATAAATCATGATCTACAATTGATAAATATCGGCATCCAGATGGAATGTTTTCCTTGCCCTTCTCTATGAACCAAGATTCATCCTTTGTAAGTGAACATGCGAGATCATGGACTAAATCATGCATCTTGCATCTGTTTATGTTATTGTACTCATCCATTTTAACATCTTGAAAAAATGACCTCTGCAACAAATTATTGAAGTACTGCTTACCAATATCCTCTACATGTAAAGAAGTGTCTGATGTATCAATGAGTCCTTCAGCCATCCACAATTGAATCAAACTCTTTATTTCAAACTGATAATCTTTTGGGAACATAGAACAATAAGTGAAACACCGCTTCAGGGGTGAAGGTAAATGATTATAACTCAGCTTAAGTGTAGGTAAAATTCCAAACTCGTCTGTGGATAACTTCCAAATATCATCATCTCTTATAGCTTGCCACTCAACCTTCCCTCTTTTTGAACTCATTAGACTTCCAAGAGCCTTTGCTGCCAAAGGCAAACCTCCACACTTTTTAATGATTTCTTTTCCAATTTCCACCAATTCCGGATTCTCTTCCTCTTTCTCAAACCTATATGCCCTTTTTCTGAATATGGTCCAACAATCATCGGATCGTAACTCTTTCAATCTGTAAGGTGAGACAGTTCCAGTCATACGAGCAACATTTTCAGAGCGTGTTGTTATGATAATTTTGCTTCCGAGTTTGGCCTGATTGAACAAAGGTTTTAGTCTGTCCCATTTGTCCCATTCTGACTCCTTTTCGATCCATAAATCATCTACGACCAAAAGAAATTTCGTTGCTCTCATTTTTTCTTGCAAGAAAGATAACCTGGTGTCCAAATTCAAGGCATGATCACTAGATCCCCCTTTAACCTGTTCGATCATTTTCTGCGATAGTACTTTGATATCAAAATCATCACCCACACACACCCAGATTCGAAGCTCAAATTGCTCCTTAACTCTATCCTGGTTGTACACTACTTGGGAAAGGGTGGTCTTTCCAACTCCACCAAGGCCAAATATGGGAAGGATAGAGATATTTTTGTCATTGTCTCCATCAACTAAGAATTTCATGACCTCTTTCTCATCTTCATCTCTTCCATAAATTTCAGATTCATCCACTAATGAGCTGGTCTCACGGTCCATACGAATTTGTGAAGTAGATTTGCTTATTAGCAATTGAAAGCGCTTGCTCTCCTGGTCTATGTCATCGAATCTCTTTCTAATCTCTTTTATCCTGCTGGCCATCTTACATCGAAATACAATTGAATTGTTTGAAGAGAAGAAGTCACGAACCTTTCCAGCCATGCGATCGCATCCCTCCATGCTTCGCTGCAGTGCTTCGGTCTCGAACTCTTTCACCACATCTTCCGCATCGAGAGCCGCATCTCTGAGCTTCCTCAGCCAACGTCGCAGATTTTTGTCGGTGATGGATCTGCTCTCGGCATCATCAAGCACGTTCTGGATCGTTGTTAGCATCTCCTGCAGCTTCTCCAAGTCGGCGTAAACACTCCTCACCAGTCCCAGCTCCCTCCGTAAGGGAGAGCCCAACATGTTCACCAGCCCTTCCACAACAGGACTGGCAGCTACTACTGCTAATTCTGCCATGATTTCAGAGGTTGGTTTGGTTTGAGCAAGGAAACGAACAAGGATAGAAGCTTTGATCTTTCCCCCCACCCACCCTACGTACTGAGAGGCCTTTGCTTGAGTTGAATGGGGACTTGGAGGTGTTAAATCCTCCAACACCAATAATTGAGGGTGGTGGAGGAGTCGTCTTACCTTATGACTCCTCGTGATGTGACCACGTACAGTGGAGGAGGAATCTGCTTCTGGACACCTCGTGGCCACGTTTCGCGCCACAGCGCGGTAGCGGGGACATGCTCGTTTGATGAGATGATGAGACTTGCTCTAATCTTTCTTTCTTCTATATAGAAGAGCCAAGTTTGATTTCTTGGTGTGGATGAGCTGGTGTCCCTTCAGTTGCCCGTCCGAAGCGTTAACACGTATGAATTCAGTAACTTATAATATTTAAAATACCGACGACGACGACGACTTGCAATTTGGTTCATTCGTTCATTCATTTTAGAGCCGGTGTCACATGACAAAGACAACACACCTACCGTGAGCCGGAAAACAAAATATTATGGACAGGGTGCTGAAGGTGAAATCAACCCTGGATTATTCCTTTTATTTTCCTTTGAAATGCAAGGAAACTGAGACCTACCGAATTCTGGAATTCAATTATGGAATGGAGCAGTAGATAGAATAGGAGGAGAGATATTATTTAATTCAAGTACGCCTAATTCATGAGTCCCTTGAAATTGACATTCTTCTGAGAAAGATAATAACTGGCAGGCACTTTCTTATAGATGAAGCACTTGGTGTTCAAAAATGAGCATGCCAAGCAATACTTAACGTAACTCAAAGTTTATTTTTGATTGTAAAATCAAAAAGTTGTTGTTGCAAACTTTCAGAGTTTGGGCAATGATTTGAAGTAATGAGGAGATACGGAAGAAGTGCTACTGCAACATAACAAAATCCTTCAAAGAGAAGAATCAAAATACAAGTGAAGAAGAAGGATGTGTGTTAAACAAACTCTTAATTTGATTGTTAGGCAAATATCAAAGTTCTTAGGTATTTCAGAGATATGTAGATGCCAACAACAAATAACTTTTTATTAAATACTTTATTTTATAAATTATGGTTAAAATATAATAATATCTTATACGTTATCTTTTATAATTTTTTCGTTACATATGAATTATAATACCAAAGTAGTAAATCAATAAAGCATAAGAAATAATTAAGGGTAAAATTATCATTTTGTAATTAATTAGGGGCTGTAAGTCTAATTTATATCTGGTTTAACAAGGTTATTGAAGCATTGACCAAAGTTATATTTTAATTATCTTGCCACATAACTAAAAGCATTTACCAAGTTAATTGGGATAAAGTAGGGATATACATCCTTATTTCACTTTGAAATGGGGGCTAAGTAATATTATTTTTCAAAGCGGTGACTAATTTAATGCTAATGGACTAATCAATCCATTCGCTAGCAAACCAATAGCTTTCATTCACACGATGTATAGCATAACAAACAACAACAATTGATGAGAGGACTTGTCTAAATGAAATAACTTGCGATTTGAAAGTGATGCCTATAGCAGCAAATCCCTTAACCCATGGTTGCAACCACACTTATCTTTAACCTAAGTCAAGGAAGTCAGCTGAAATTATTGAGACCTTATTGTCATAAATTAAATGACGTTTTAAGTAAAATAGAATGTCTCTGCCATAATTTCTAGGCTATGTTAGTACATTACTGAAGAGTGGATCGTCCTCTTTCTACCCTTGGAGCATAACACGCATTCGACCAGCCCCAAGTCGTGTGGAGATGCGGAAGCGAGATGATATCCCTGCTGAAATTTCTGCAGCAGAATTTTGGATCTTGATCTTGGTAATCTTCCCAGATTGATTAGCAACTAGGATTTTCCTTGGTTTCTTGCGCCCCAAGATTGTAAGAGAGGGTCGTGGCCTCTCTTCTTCCTCACGTGAACCTTCAGATCTGATCCAGAAAATCAAGAGACGTTGCCCAAGAAGAAGGTGCTGCTAGGGTTTCTTCCTTCTCCTTCTTTGAGAGAGGCGGCTCCAAGAAGATGGCTAGGGCAGAGATGGCAGCAATAAAACCCTAGAAACCTAGGGCATCTATATGTGAGAAAGAGAGGGAAAGAGAAGGGATAGCTTATTCTAGGGAGAAAAGGGTTTCTTTCATTCATCTATAATCATCATCGTTACATGACTATATATAACCCGTCCCCATGACGGCCACCAAAATAAAACCAGCACCACACATGAACCGGTGCCTTATTATATGGATAATAAACCCTAAAAAACTCCCTTGGACCAATCCACACCTTGGGCCCAAACCCAGCCCAATGATAGACTAGCCCCCTCAAGACCCAACAACCTGGGCCTTAACCCTGTGGAGCCTACAAACCTCCACCCTAGGATTTAAGCTTTGGAGTACCACACCAGGCTCTACAATCTCCACCTTGGTGCTTCAAAGCTGCTGAAAAATCTGCACATTCCCTCAGACCCATCAGTGTCACACATGAGAGAAAGCTATCCCGTGGAAGAGTCTTCGTAAGTGCATCTGCCTGGTTCTTCTTTGTATGAACTTTTACCAGCTCCACTTCACCTTCTTCCACCAATTCTCTGATCCTGTGATACCTCACATCTATATGCTTTGTGCGTGCATGATAGATTGGGTTCTGAGCCAACTGCAGGGCACTCTGACTATCACTGTGTAACAATACTGTACCCTGCTTCACCCCCATTTCCATGATGAGTCTCTTCAACCAAAGAGCCTCCTTGGCAGCCTCTGTAATCCCTATATACTCAGCTTCTGTTGTAGACAAAGCTGTAATAGGTTGAAGGGTTGATCTCCAAGAAATTAATCCACCATACATGCTGAACACATACCCTGTGGTAGACCTTCTTGTATCCAGATCACCTGCAAAATTTGCATCCACAAATCCTTCCAATGGACCTAATGACTTACTTGGGATATTAGATTTCTCCTTAGATCCATCTTGCTGCCCAAAAATTAGACCAAGTCCACGAGTTCCCTGAAGGTACCTCAAAATCCACTTGAGTGCCTTCCAGTGCTCCTTCCCTGGGTTCGCCATGAATCTGCTCACCTGGCTCACTGCATATGCTATGTCAGGCCTGCAACACACCATAGCATACATAATGCTGCCCACGGCACTGGCATATGGAACTCTCTCCATGTACTCTTTCTCTTCATCTGTCTGGGGGTTCTGTAACTTAGAAAGAGACATGTGACTAGCCAAAGGTGTTCCAACTGGTTTGGCCTTATCCATCCCAAACCTCTCCAACACCTTGTGAATATATCCACCCAATGACAAGTGTAGAATTCCCTTGGTCCTATCTCTGTAAATTTCCATCCCAAGTATCTTCCTAGCTGACCCCAAATCCTTCATTTCAAATTCTGTTGATAATGCATATTTCAGTCCATTCACTGCTTCAACACTCCTGCTGGCAATGAGCATATCATCCACATACAGAAGGAGATACAGTGCATCATCCTCATCCACATCTTTCACATAGACACAAGTATCATGTTCACATCTAGAAAATCCAAGGCCCAAAATAAAAGTGTCAAACCTTTTGTACCACTGACGGGGTGACTGCTTCAAACCATAGAGCGATTTCTTTAGTAGACACACTTTTTCTTCCAATCCAGATTCCTTGAAACCCTCTGGTTGCTTCATGTATATCCTCTCCTCTAGACTCCCATGTAAGAAAGCCGTCTTCACGTCCATCTGCTGCAACTCCATACCATGTTGTGCTACGAGAGATAACAACACACGAATTGAAGCATGACGTACCACTGGAGAGAATACCTCTGTGTAGTCCACTCCCTCTCTCTGTGAGAACCCCTTAGCAACAAGCCTTGCTTTGTATCTGACTCCACCTTGCTCTGAAGGTGCCTCCTTCTTTGTGAACACCATTTTGAACCAATGGCCCGAGCATCTCTAGGTAGATCCACTAGCTGCCATGTCTTGTTCTTTTCCAGGGACTCCATCTCCTCCATCATGGCCTGCATCCATGAGTCTCTTTCTGAACTTTCCATGGCTTCTTGGAAGGTCTCTGGATCTTCATTTGCAGTGATTAGAGCATAGGAAATCATGTCATCAATGCGATACCGAGCAGGTTTGATGATGGTACGCTTTGCCTTGTGTAGTGCCACACCCCTTTGATCATCTCTCAAAGCTGAAGTGTGTGACTCCACCTGCACCTCCTTTTGGATTGATGGCTCTTCTGGCTGATCCTTTACATGTATTGGAACATTCATACCAAACTCCACCTCAAAAGAAGCATGTTTTGAAGTAGAAGTAGAAGGTACATCACCTGTCAGCCAATGCTGTCCACTGCTGTCCTGTTCAGCCTTTTCAGCTCCATCTGCAATCTCTGACCTCTTCAAGATGCTCTTCTCATCAAAAATAATGTCTCTACTGATGATACACTTCTGTGAATCTGAACTCCATAGCAAATAGCCTTTAACTCCCTGTGGATACCCGATGAAGATCAGCCTTTGTGATTTTGGGTCCAGCTTGCTCCTTTCAGTTGCCTCCACATGTGCATAGGCTGGGCAACCAAAAATCCTTAGGTGTCCAAGCTCCACCTTCTTCCCACTCCAGATCTCCTCTGGAATGCCTCCATCAAGTTTTCTATTAGGGGACCTGTTAACAAGAAAACCAGAGAACATAATTGCATCACCCCAAAAGACCTTGGGCAGTGATGCCTGCAGCCTCAAACTCCTAGCCTTCTCTGTCAATGTACGATTCATCCTCTCTGCCACACCATTCTGCTGGGGAGTCATCCTCACTGTGTAATGGCGTTGGATCCCATTTTCCTCACAGTAGCTTCTGAATTCATTGCTTGTATACTCCCCTCCATTGTCAGATCTCAAACACTTCACTGGTTTTCCTGTCTCCTTTTCAACACCAACTCTCCAAGCTTTAAACCGGGCAAATACCTCTGATTTTTCTCTTATCAGATATACCCATACCTTCCTGGAGTAGTCATCAATGAAAGTTAAAAAATACTTAGCCCCACCTCTGGCTGACACAGGGGCCGGTCCCCATACATCTGAGTGAACTAGTTCCAGAATACCTTCACTCTGCTTGGAACTGCTGGCAAATCTCACCCTATGTTGTTTGCCATAAATACAGGGCTCACAGATGTCATTGTCCTCCTTCTTAAGTGCTGGAATCAGACCTCTTTTGCTGAGTTCTATAAGCCCTTTATCACTCATGTGTCCCATTCGATAGTGCCACAGTTTATAGACCAACTGTTCCTCCTGTGCCGCTGCTAGCACCTCTGCACCATCTATGGCCACTGAGCCTTCCATCTGATAGAGATTATTTTCCAACCTTCTCCCTTTCATCACCACTAATGCACCCTTGGTTATCCTCAAACATCCACTCCCCGGCTGGCTTCCAAAAGCATACCCATGCTTCTCCAGGTAGCCCAAAGAAATTAGATTCTTCTTCAACTCCGGGACATGTTTGACATTGGTCAAAGTCCTTATAACCCCATCATACATCCTCACCCTTATGCTTCCAACTCCAGCAACCTTACAAGGATGATTATCACCAAGGCATACACTCCCTCCATCAGATTCTTCATAAGTTGCAAACCACTCCCTATGCGAAGTATAATGGTGAGAACATGCTGAGTCAAGTGTCCAACAACTATCACACTTCTTGGTCCCATCTGAAACTACCAGTACATCATCTTCACTGTCTTCAGATGAATTTGCACCACCATTGCTGGCTGAACCTCCCTTGGAAATGCCCTTCCCCTTCTCATTCTTCAGAAGTGGGCAATTTCTCTTCAGGTGACCAATCTGATGACACTTGTAACACTTCCATGCTTTCTGCTTGCCCCGAGACTTAGATCTGCCTTTGGACTTGCCTCTAACCTTTTCCCAGGGTCTTCCTTGCCTCTCATTCACAGCAAGTACCTCTGTGTTAGAGTTTCCCATGCGAATCTTTTCTCTTTGCTGGTTTGATCTCAGCACCCCCACAACCTCTTCATAATTCAGGGTCTCCTTCCCATACACCAAGGTTGTAATCAGACCATCATAGGAACTGGGTAGCGAACACAACAAGATGAGGGTCTTGTCTTCTTCATCAATCTTCACATCAAGGCTCATCACCTCTGAGCACACTTGATTGAATTTCTGAATATGGGCCACAAGATCTCCCCTCAGGCATTCTCAAGCTGTACAACTGTTTCTTCAACCACAACTTGTTTGTCATGCTCTTTCCCATGTAAGTGTTCTCTAAAGTTTCCCAGAGCCCCCTTGCCGTGGTCTGCGTGCAAATCTCCGGCAAGACTTGATCAGCCAAGCACATCCTGATTGTGCTAAATGCAATCTCCTCTAACTCCTCCCAATCCTCACGACTTACATTATCCGGTCTTTGTTTCACCAAGACCTTATAAATCCTTTGCTGTACCAATAAATCCTTCACCCTTTGCTGCCATAGGGTGAAGTTTCCCTTGCCATCATACTTTTCAAAATCGAATTTAAAGCTACTAGATGCCATATCCAACCAAGAAACAATGCACACAACAAAAACAGAAAATTAAACTTGCTGCAGAAATTTCTGGTTTGATATCTTACCAAGAAACGCCCAAGATCCAATCTTTTCTCCACCAAATCACCGAGGCTCTGATACCAAATGAAGAGTGGATCGTCCTCTTTCTACCTTGGAGCATAGCACGCATTCGACCAGCCCCAAGTCGTGTGGAGATGCGGAAGCGAGATGATATCCCTGCTGAAATTTCTGC
This sequence comes from Calamus simplicifolius, assembly GCA_900491605.1. NCBI lineage: Eukaryota > Viridiplantae > Streptophyta > Magnoliopsida > Arecales > Arecaceae > Calamus > Calamus simplicifolius. Next base: position 34,503 of record UESW01004926.1, on the reverse strand, counting down.
AGCAGAATTTTGGATCTTGATCTTGGTAATCTTCCCAGATTGATTAGCAACTAGGATTTTTCTTGGTTTCTTGCGCCCCAAGATTGTAAGAGAGGGTCGTGGCCTCTCTTCTTCCTCACGTGAACCTTCAGATCTGATCCAGAAAATCAAGAGACGTTGCCCAAGAAGAAGGTGCTGCTAGGGTTTCTTCCTTCTCCTTCTTTGAGAGAGGCGGCTCCAAGAAGATGGCTAGGGCAGAGATGGCAGCAATAAAACCCTAGAAACCTAGGGCATCTATATGTGAGAAAGAGGAGGAGAAAGAGAAGGGATAGCTTATTCTAGGGAGAAAAGGGTTTCTTTCATTCATCTATAATCATCATCGTTACATGACTATATATAACCCGTCCCCATGACGGCCACCAAAATAAAACCAGCACCACACATGAACCGGTGCCTTATTATATGGATAATAAACCCTAAAAAACTCCCTTGGACCAACCCACACCTTGGGCCCAAACCCAGCCCAATGATAGACTAGCCCCCTCAAGACCCAACAACCTGGGCCTTAACCCTGTGGAGCCTACAAACCTCCATCCTAGGATTTAAGTTTTGAAGTACCATACCAGGCTCTACAATTACCAAATGAGATTTGATCCATCAACAAAAAAAAAAAAACATTATTATTGATGTTCCAGTGGATGGTAAATGGAGTCCATACTTTTATTTTTAGTCTTTTTATTTTCTCTCTATTGAGATTTCAGGTGAACACTCCCATTCCAGCTGCAGCTCATAACGTAGGGCCCAACCCTTTCATGAGCCCATCCACAGCAGGATGGGCAGCTGCTAGTGCTAATTCTGCAATAATTTCGAAGGATGGTTTGAGCAAGAAAGTGAAGAACAGAAGCTTTGATCTTCCTCCCAGCCTACTGAGAGGAATGTGGACTTAGAGTGGTTAAATCATCTAACACCAATAATTGAGAGGAATGAATATTATTCGTAAGATTTAGGAGCCAATGAAGTAAGAACTTTTCAAATCCATATGCGACAAGAGGGAGCAAAATGGAGAAACTAACTCCTAATCCGATTAATGTATGGAAGTAGCGTGGACATGGTATGAATGATGATGGTGTAGTGCTATGTGAAGCCTGCAGTTTGTTTGATCGTCATAGAGTTGCTCAAAGGCCTAGAGCCAGACACCAATGTGGCAAATGGAAGTAAGATTGCTTGTATAGCCAATGGGAAATGAAGGGTTCGTATACTATTCAAGTGATGCTTTCTGATCATGGTTGGAATGTTGCTGAAAGCATGTAAATGTAATTCATATGGAATGGGTTTGTTTTAGAAGCTGTGTTACGGGTGACTAAGCTTATGTACATTGGGTCTTCCATGCATTACACCTGCTTGAGCAGAAAAGTTCTGCTGATGTTCAACAAAGCTTATGTGGGTGGAATCCCATTTAGAATATTATGTTAGGATGAATTTGAAACAAAGTAGCATAAACAGTTATTGCGATGATATCTCTCTATCACACCCCAAAACTGATGACTGGTTTGGATGATCATAACACGGCTGCATAGTTGGGTTTGAACCAAAATCAAGTTAGCCACTCAGATTTAATTAATAAACAAATCAAGTTTCAAATGGACCTAATAATCCTTAATTAATCCATAATTGATCTGTTTGTTGAACGATCAATTTATGTACATAATACGACCTACCAAGCTTATTTATCCAAGTTAATATTATTCTTTAATTAATTATTATTTTATCATTATATAGGATCTAGTAGTTGGATGGAAATGGACCATGGACAATTAAAATTATGCTACACGGATATATCATCATAATTCATAACTCATAACTCTAGCCCTCAAACCAAAAATGTAATAGATAATGCATATATAGATATTAAGCTATATAAGTCATGCATTCATGTCCATTCGAGCATGCCCTCACTATTAAATGGATACACAGGTCATGTCGTATAATCCATATAATACACAAGTCGGATTCAAGTTTAGATTTTTGATTCGATTAATAAATAAATCGGATTCAAATTAATTCATTTTGTCATTGTACTTTGAAGTTGATCCAATCTATTTATAACCTGTTGACCCGATTTGCCATCCTTAGGTATGAGATTACTATGAATTTTTGTATGCAATATTTAAATATTTTAATATTTGAAAATCAATAACTCATCAAGAAAATTTGTTCTATGTTAGATTCATCAACTTTTTGCCCTCATATATGAGTCTCATTATATTTATTTGTGTCACNTAGCCAATTGGAATGCCAACCGAGCTCCTCAAACCAAAACACAGCATTGGAATATCTATTCATGGACAAAAAAGAAACAAAAAGCAAGTTAGGAATCCATAATATAGTAAAGGTATATAAATCTTTCTCATCACTCGTAGTGATTTCATATAGAATAGTGAAACGTGTGAAGACAAGAAAGCATCCAATGAATCCATCAATTTTTCAGCATGTCAACAGTCGCATTAGTACCTAAGAATGTGCTTTTAATGTTAAATTTGCTTACAGAAAATGGGGAAATGAAGAGAATGAGAACCAATAAAAAGGATCCAATTAAATTTAATTAAGTATTGCTATGAAAACAATCAGCACTTTTGAGTGTCTTAGAGTGGATCATGACATTTAAAAGCACAAAAAGAGAAATTTAATAAATTATTAATTCAATCGACAGGAGAAAGTCGGTGAATAAATCCTAGCATTCTTTTTCATGAAGAGAGAGAATAAATATATTAAAAAGAAAAATACCTTTCATTTCTTTCATCTATGCTGGATGCTGATATCTGACAACAATCAATAAGTGCAAAAATATCAGCTTCATTTTCTCAAAAAAAAAAAAAGATAAAAAGGAAGAAGAGTAAAATAAGAGACAGAGAAGGTGACACACCTATAAAGCTAGTTGGCCATCCGATGGAACTGGTGGCACCTTAGTTGTGACCCATGCAATATGCAAAACCAAATTGACTAAAAAATTTTACAGCAGAGGTGCTTCTTTCATTTCTTTGTTCTCCATTTATTACCTTCCTCCTATCTTCATCCCTTCCATCTACTTTTGGCGAGATGCTAATGTTTGGGATATGAGCAATCTTGTGCCAGTCCTCACCTGTCTCCCTATTGCAACGCCTCACAAGTAGAGGGCAATTACTAATACGTAAGTATTGGAGTGTAGTAAGTTGTTGCAGGCCATCCGGTAGCATAGATATATTGGGACATGTCAAATCAATAGATAGTTAAGTGAGGCGATGCCTCCAATCCACTCTGGCAAAGCGGTCAATTCATCGGCTCCTCTTACTGCAAGAAATCTGAGGGCAAGGAAGAAGGGGGTATGTTGTTGCTGTGTCCTTCCATCTCCCAACTCTAGACTCCTAAGATTTTTATTATAGAATAAATCAAGTGTATGAAGTGAGGATAGGTACATAATACCCTTCGGCAAACAAGTCAGCTCATCACAATGCTTAATAGTTAGATTCTCAAGGGCAGTGAGGTGTAGCAACCCATCCCACCACTTGGATGAGGATGATGATGGCACTCCACAGCTATCAATAATTAAATCTTTAAGTTTGCACAACCCTGCAAGGCTCCTTGTTGATAAGAGCATCTCATTGCTGTCTTCTATTGTAAGATTTTTCACAGAGCATGGGATACACGACTGCACCATTAATTTGGAGCATTTTTTTATCACTAACCGGGTAAGGCAAGGGAAGGTTACCATCTTTCTTCCTAATGTCATTGGTTCTGTATCCCATTCTTCCAAATTGGGCATGTCATATAAAGACAAGCTCTCCAGTGACAAGAATGCGCTACCACCATCATTCCCATAAAACTCATCTCCGATTCTCCTTACGGCACGCATGCTTCTCACAGTGAGCTGCTTTAATAAAGGCAATTGACCAAGTGCTGGAAGGTGGCCACACCCCTCAATCTTTGACAAATAGAGATCGACCAGATTTGGAGTTGACATCGATTTAATTAATCTGATATCTTCTATAAAAATTTCTCTGCAAAGCATGGCTGCATTGTCAATTTGGGGCATGAGTTTATATATAACCTGGAAAGACGAGGGAAGGTTATCATCTTTTCTCCTGCCAACATTGGCTCTGTCTCCCATTCTTCCAAATTGGGCATGTTTTGTAAAAACAATTTCTCTAGCGATGGAAATGCACTGCCGCAAACATCCCCATAAAACTCCTCTCCGATTCTCCTTATAGCATGCATTTCTTTCATAATGAGTTCCTTTAATGAAGGCAATCGACCAAGTGGTAGAAGGCAGCCGCACCTCTCGAGCCCCACCAATTGGAGCCTGACCAATTTTAATAACGAAGATGACATCCAAGTAGGTAATCTGCTGCCCATGTAATTATTTATGTTCAACTTCTTCAGATTATGATGAGGTTGGAGCCTGTCAAGCACCTCTTCTGCCACATTAGTAGATAATGGTTCTTGTGTCGCATCTGAGCCTTTTTTCCATTGAAGCTCCAGGAAATCCAATCTCATCTTTGCCTTTAGGTTTGCTTGCATGGCTTCATTTGGATCCTTCACATGCTGTAGATCTCTAATTTTCAAGCTACCTTGAATGAAGTTTAGGTGTTGGAGCTCTATGATGGTGCGCCCATTCTCTTGAGCAACAATGAATATCCCTAATGTCTGAAGGTTACTCAATCGGCTCAGTCCACGAGGCATGTAAGACAAACCATCACAATATAATATATTCAAGTGCCTAAGGTTGATTAGATTGCTTATATCTTCAGGCAGCTCATGTAGTTTCTGACAATAAGTGAGATTCAATGTCTGCAAATTCGAAAGTCTAGATATACCTTTAGGCAGCTTATGTAGATTCTTACAATAACTGAGATTCAATGTCTGCAAATTGAAAAGTCTAGATATACCTTTAGGCAGCTCTTGTAGTATAATACAGTCTCCAAGATTCAATATCTGCAAATGTAAAGTCTTGTGATCGACGTAGGTAATGTTGTGATGCTAGTATTTGATAGGTCAAGAAGCCGCAGATGCTCAAATCTACTTATTCTATTAGGCAACTTCAATTTCATGCCCATGTAAAATCAATGCATGCAACTGAGTGAGATTTTTTATTACATTGAACACAAATTCATGCGTATCAAGCTCTATGTCAATAACAAGTGATCTCAACTTTTTGCTTTGTAAATAGTCTTTAAAAGGGTTGATGATGAATCACAATCTTCAATTAATAAATGTCGGCATCCAAATGGAATGTTTTCATTGCCCTTCTCTATGAAACAAAATTCATCCTTCGTAAGTGAACATGCAAGATCATGAACTAAATCATGCATCTTGCATCTATCCATGTTATTGTACTCATCCATTTAACATCTTGAAAAAATGACCACTGCCACAGATAATTGCAGTATTGCTTACCAATATCCTCTGCATGTAAAGAAGTATCTGATGTATCAATGAGTCCTTCGGCCATCCACAATTGAATCAATGTTGTTATTTCAAATATATGATCTTTTGGGAACATAGAACAATAAGTGAAACACCGCTTCAAGGGTGAAGGTAAATGATCATAACTCAACTTGAGTACAGGTAAAATTCCAATGTCGTCTATGGGTAACTTCCAAATATCATCATCTCTTATAGCTTGCCACTCAACTTTCCTCTTTTTGAATTCATTAAACTTCCAAGAACGTTTGCTGCCAAAGGCAAACCTCCACACTTTTTAATAATTTCGTTTCCAATTTCCACCAATTCCGGATTCTCCTCCTCTTCTCAAACCTAAATGCCCTTTTTCTGAAATGGTCCAACAATCATCGGATTGTAACTCTTTCAATCTGTAAGGTGATACAGTCCTAGTCATACGAGCAACATTTTCAGAGCGTGTTGTTACGATAATTTTGCTTCCTAGTTTGGCCTGATTGAACAAAGGTTTTAGTCTGTCCCATTCTGATTCCTTTTCCGTCCATAAATCATCTATGACCAAAAGAAATTCGTTGTTCTCATTTTTCTTGCAAGAAAGATAAGTTGGTGTCCAAATTCAAGGCATGATCACTAGGTCCCCTTTAACTGCTCGATCATTTTCTGCGAGACTACTTTGACATCAAAATTTTCACCCACGCACACCCACATTCGAAGCTCAAATTGCTCCTTGACTCTATCCTTGTTGTACACAATTTGAGCAAGGGTGGTCTTTCCAACTCCACCAAGGCCAAATATGGAAAGGACAGAGATATTTTGTCATTGTCTCCGTCAATTAAGAATTTCACGACTTCTTTTCTCATCTTCATCTCTTCCATAAATTTCAGATTCAACCACTAATGAGCAGGTCTCACGGTCCACAGGCCTATGTGATGAGTCAGATATCACCATCAAATTAAATTCTTTCTTCTCCTCTGCGATTTCATCAAATCTCTCTAATCTTTTTTATCTCGGAAGCCATCTGTATCGAAATTTAATAGGATTGTTTGAGGAAAAGAAGTCACGAACCTTTCCGGTTATGAGATCATGTCTCTCCATCCTTCGCCGCAGTGCTTCGGTTTGGAACTCTTCCATCACATCTTCTGCATCGAGAGCCCAATCTCTGAGCTTCCTCAGCCACTTTGCAGAGCTTTGTCAGTGATGGATCTTCTTTCGGCATCATCAAGCACCTTCTGGATTAATAGTAGCTTGCTCTGCAGCTTCTGGATGTCGGTGCGAACGCTCCTTACCAGTCCAGCTCCCTCCATAGGGCAGAGCCCAACTTCTTCACAAGCCCATCCACATAGGACGAGCAGCTATTAGTTCTAATCCTGCCATGATTTCAGAGAGGATGGTTTGAGCAAGGGAGCGAAGGCCAGAAGCTTTGATCTTTCCCCCACCCTGCTAAGAGGTCTTGCTTGTTTAGATGAATGGAGACTTTGGAGAGGTTAAATCGTCCAACACCAGTAATTGAGGGTGGTGGAGGAGGAATCTCCGTGACTTATAATATTTAAAAGACCAGCGACGACTTGCGCTCATTCGTTCGTTCATCTCGGAGTCGGTGTGTCACATGACGAAGACATCGCGCCAAGTGCCAACCGTGAGCTGGAAAGCAAATAAATAATGGACAGGGTGCTGAAGGTGGAATCAATCATGCATGAATTATTCTTTTTCTTCTATTTTGAAAAGTAAGGAAACTGAGACCTACCGAATTCTAGAATTCAATTATGATCTGGAGCGGTAAGAAGAGTGGGAGAGATACTATTTAATTCAAGTACGCCAAATTCATGAGTCCCTTGAAAGTGACACGAGTTTATTTTCGGATGTAAAATCAAACAGAAGTTGCAGTAAAACTTTGAAGTTTGGGCAATGATTTAAAGTGCTGAGGAGATGCAGAAGAAATGCTAGTGCAACATTATAAAATCCTTTGAAGAGAAGAATTAAAGTAGAGGTGAAGAAGGATGTGTGCGTTAAACAAACTCTTAAATTGGTTGTCAAACAAATATCAAAATTCTTAGGTATTTCAGATATGTAAATACCAACAACAAATAACTTTTATTAATACTTTATTTTATTAATTATGGTTAAAATATAATAATATATGTTATCATTTATAATTTTTTTGTAATAATTACATATGAATTATAATACCAAAGTAGTAAATCAATAAAGCAAAAGAAACAATCAAGGGTAAAATGGTCATTTTCTAAAATTAATTAGGGATTAAAGTTATATCTTATTTATACCTGGTTTGGCAAGGTTATCAAAGCATTGACCAAAAGTTATATTTTAATTATCTTGGCCCATAACTAAAAGCATTTACCAAGTTAATTGGAATAAAGTAGGGGTATACATCCTTATCTCATTTTTAAATGGGGGCTAAGTAAGTAATATTATTTTTCACAGTGAGCTATGAATAATTTAATGCTAATGGACTCATCAGTCCGTTTGCTAACAAACTAATAGCTTCCCTTCACAAATGTATGGCATAACAAACTATAGCAATTGATGAGAGCACCCATCTAAATGAAATAATTTACAATTTGAAAGTGATGCCTATAGATCTTTTACCGCATGGCTATACGTGCACGTGTTCAATCATCGCGTGCAATGCGTGTTCCTGTAATGTGCGTGGTGTACAAAGAGCTTTCCAAATGTAATTCATATGAAATGGCTTGTTTTAGAAGCTGTGTTACAGGTGACTGAGCTTATCTACATTGGGTCTTCCATGCATTACACCTGCTTGAGGAGAATAGTTCTGCTGATGTTCAATAAAGGTTATGTGGGTGGAATCCCATTTAGAATATTATGTTCAGGATGAATTTGAAACAGAGTAGGATGAACAGTTATTGCGATGACATCTCTCTATCATACCCCAAAACCGATGACTAATTTGAATGATCATAGCACGCACTATAAGAAAATAATGAAATAGCGACGCAATTTTAGCGACGCAAAAATGCGTCGCTAAAATTGCGACTACATTGCGACGCCTCCGCGTCAAAAAACATTGCGACGCAAATAGCGACGCATTAGTGACTCAAAAAATCATAAAATTAAAAAAAATAATTTTTAAATTTAGTGACGCAAAAATGTATCGCAATATTTATAAAATGTATTTTTTAAAAATATTATTAAAGGAATAAAATATTGCGACGCAGCTAATTGTGTCGCAATATTTTTTTTAAAAATTAATTATGTTAAATAGCGACGCATTAGCGACGCAATAAACATAAAATAAAAAAAAAATATTTAATATAGCGATGCAAAAATTGCATCGCAAATATTAATAAAAAAATTGATTTTTATAAAATATAATTATGAAATAAAAATATTGCGATGCAACTCAGTGCGTCGCAATATATTTGAAAAACATAATAATTTTAAATAGCGACGCAATAGACCAAAAAATTGTAAAAATTAATTTTAATTTAGCGACGTACTAATTGCATCGCAATTATTTTAAATGAAATTAATTTTTATAAATATTAATATGATAAAAAAAATTACGACGCAAAAAGTGCATCGCAATGTTTTTAAAAAACTTAATTATTTTAAATAGTGACGCATTAGCGACGCAATAAACTAGAAAATATAAAAATTATTTTTAAATTTAGTGATGCAATAATTATGTCGTAATTAATTTAAATAAAATTTATTTTAAGAAAATAGTATTATGAAATAAAAATATTGCGACGCAATCCAGTGCATCGCAAATGTTTTGTTAAAAATAAATATGTTAATTAGCGACGTAATAGCGATGCAATAAAACAGTAAAGTAATAAAAAAATTTTATTTAACGATGCAAATTAATGCGTCGTAATATTTTAAAAGAAATTCATAATGCCAAATTAGCGAGGCATTAGCATGCAATAAATTAGAAAATTATTAAAAATTAATAATGTCCGAGATCGGTCATCGTCGACCGTGATCGATCATGGCTTCGATTGATCGCAACCGTCAGGTCGTCGCCGATCGGATCGATCGCGATGGTCCGAGATCGCTCGATCGTCGCCGATCGGGATCGATCATGGCTTGGATCGATGGCAACCGTCGGATCATCGCCGATCGAGATCGATCATGGCTTCGATCGATCGCAACCGTCGGATCGTCACCGATCCGATCGATCATGACAGTCCGAGATCGGTAGTCATCGACCGGGATCGATCATGGCTTCGATCGATCGCAACCCTTGATCATCACCGATCTGATCGATCGCGACGGTCCAAGATCGGTCGTCACCGATCAGGATCGATCATGGCTTGGATCGATCGCAACCGTCGGATCATCGCCGACAGGAATCGATCATGGCTT
>UESW01004926.1:0-24597 GCA_900491605.1 Calamus simplicifolius | reverse complement strand
AAATTTAACATCTGAAGACCTTACACTAACTGTTCTTGCTCCAAAATCATCTACTTCTTCACCTTCTGTTTTATCCCTGAACTCTTCACCAAAAACACCAATGAGCCCTTTTATTGCTTTTCACGAGTATATGGGAAGAATGGGTGAGGATAAATACAGAACTAGTATGCATAGGCTGAGTTCAGTGCCTCTCACAACAGAATCTCAACATGCAAGTGATGTTAGTGGAATAAGATCAAACTCCCTTGAGCATCGGACTGGTACTATGTCTGATGTGATTTCTAGTAACGACTCAGGCTGTACACATCTATGGCTACAAAGCACAGTACCTCTAGTGTAATAATAATGCTACCTTTTTTCTCTATCCACAACTAGAAAGGAAAAATAATTGAGATTTTTATTCTCCATGATCAACTCAGATGTGTTCCGACACGTTCGAGTGCTATGTTCAAGCTCGAGTTTCTTCCATTAACTGATGGGATAATTACATTTGATACACTTCAAATAGCTGTCAAGGAGAAATGTATTGGCCTGCATAATTTTGAAAATTTATTTTCCCAACATTTTTCCAGAGTTTTTTTTCTTCTTGTTAATGCATAACTTTCATTGGAGTTTAAAATATAATTATGTTTTGCAGATCTAAGTGAAATAAATACCTTACTGATACAAGTGAGACTGAATTGTAAGGACAGATATCAGGATATATAATGTTGTCTGCTTTTATAAATTACTGTCTAGAAATAACCAAAAAAGAGAGACAAAAAAGGGAAGAGGGGATGAACATATTGACTTCATAAAGGGGGAACATCAGATAGCTGCACACGAACCAAGTAAAGACAATATTTGTTTTTTAAATTTTTGATTAATCAGTTAAGATGCACACAATGTGGAAATAATCCCCTTCGCCCGATGCACAGATATGCAGAGAAAGACCTACATGCACACGTACACCTTTCATTTTTTCAGCATCCGTGACTTCTGATCTGTTCATACTATCTTTGTCTTCAGGAGCTATAATGTTTTCTATTTTCAAAAATTAATATCAATAAAAATATAAAAAAATGAAACACAAAAATAAAATGGAAGAAGAGATTGACTTCATAAAAGTGAACCTCACACAATTAAGTGCACAGCAGCACAAGAAACAAGTGAAGAAAATAAAAGTATTTTTTTGGATTGTTGGTTATGATGTATATGGTTGTAGGAATACAATGCTACCCCTCACTCTCCATCTCCACCCTTCTTCCTCTTGTTCTTTTTGTCTTTGTGGCTGTCTGTACTATATCCATCTAATCTTTACCTTCACTCTCCATCTCCACCCTTCTTCCTCTTGTTCTTTTTATCTTTGTGCATGTCTGTACTATATCCATCAAATCTTTACCTTCTACCCTGGTTTGTTTTTTGGCGACTTATGCATACAAAGTTCAGTATGAGTTGAAAAATCCTAGACTTCATTCAAAATTATCTAATTTAACCTATTTTGCTTATATTCTTCAATAATGGTACATATTATGTCACTTAAGTTCCCAACACAGTCTCAAATTTAACTTGTTTGTGAAATGCATATTTTATCACAATCTCTCATGACATTTTGGCTTGCAGGTTTGTTTCTTGATAGTTTGAGTTGTGTTAGTTTTGTACATTGACTTCATTCTTAGGTAGGCGTTAATAAGCTTTTGCAGTCATTTAGGTTTGTTTAACAAACTAAGAGAAAATAAAATAAAAGATTTAGACTATATTAAATGTATTAAGAATAAAGATGAAAGAGTCTTAATAAAAGAAGAAGAGATAAAAGAATGATGAAAAAGTTATTTTAAAAAATTATTAAATAAAAATAATTTTTAAATTTAAGGGTAAAAGAATGTGATAATCTAGGAGTAATAAATGAATATAAATTTTTAGGACAATTGTGAATTGAAGAGAATTGTATGACATTTTTTAGACATTCATAGCTGAATCCGTGGGTAGTAATTCCAGATAGGTGACGACAGGTTTTCAAAGTCCCTTGTCAAAACAGAGACCTGAACATATCCACTTTACAATGTCCCAACCAGCTCTCCTATATTTGAGAATGTGACAATTATATTTTGTTGTTGATTGGTTTGTTTTTTTTATTTTAGACTAGATCGATGTTATCAATGCTTACTGCATTATTTGGGTGCCATTTAATTTTTGTCCAGGGCGCTCTTAGATTTGCATGTATGAGTTTTTAAACTTGTTTTACCATTACATCTGTTGAATGCCTTCCTGACCTGATGTAGTCTCCAATGAGTGCAATATGATGCCATTGCCGGGTCCTAAGGTCATGATCAGGACACTCTTATCAAAGGTAAATCCTAACTCCAAACAATTTTTTTTTCAAAATAAATACGCAAATAAATACATAAATTGCAAAGCCAATGAATGATCCCTAAATGATCTCTTTGTGAGGGAACTGCTGATGTTTGGGATGGGCCATCTCTCTTTCTCTTGAATCAAATTTTTGTAATAATCCTGCTTCCTAGTTTGGCCTGAATGAAAAATGACCTTGGAAAACATGATTATTATTATTATTATTATTAAAAATTAAGAATACCATAAATATAATAAATTTCTTAACTATAACTCTTTTTGTTCTTTAGTTATCAGAAATAATTTAGCAACTTCAAACTATCTGGATTCTTGCTCACAACTCTTTGTATCCTAATCTTATTAGTTTTATGGCTTTGAAGAGAGAAGTAAAATATTATTGATGCGAACAGCTTAATAAGAAATCAGGATCAAATATATCAAATATAATTTACATGAACATATTTATCAGTAGTGGAAAAGAATGTTAGTTCTATGGCTTAATATAAAATAACGTAATTACCAAAATTTAATATCACTTTTTTAAAAAATTATATATTGATTTTAAAAACTTTTTTAAAAAAATTTAAAATCTGTCTCTTTGATTGCTGCAACCATAACTTCTATGGCTTCTTCAAGACGGTGCAAACCCTTCTCCTCCGTCCTTCCTTCCGAACCCAAAGGCCAACTCCTTCACCACCCATGATAATATATATTATCAATATTATATATTGATAATATAAGAAATGTGCTTCATGATGTTCTATGAATTGATAAAACAACAATATCAAAATAAATATCGCATTGTAGAAGAATAATGGCTATAGATGAAAGGGCAGTGAACAAATCAATTTAAATCATTTGCATAGAAATGATTCCAATGTTCGATGATCAAGATTCCTTTTTGAAAAAACAGAACTGCGGCATCATTCATGTTAGGAACACCAGGAATCATCTTTCTTTCCGATAGAAACCACAGCAAAATGGTTCAAAGAAACGCAACTGAAAATGAAACAAAGATTGGAGATGTAATTATTAGCAAGCACTATGGTGTTGACAATAACATCTTCCTTAGCATGATGTCTCAAGGCTAGTGAAAATTTGGATGAATCTAAATAGTAAGAAATTGAGGATGCCTTTAGTTTCTAAGAATGGTCCTATTTTTTATTTTATTTTAGAGAAAAACAAAGCAAAGATACCACTAAAAAAAGAGATGAATAAAGAAAAAGAATCCATCTAGCCGATCCAACTAGATTGGAAGGAAAACTTTATTATTATTGTATTTTTTAAAAAAAAAAATATGTGTGAAAATACATTTTGTAAATGAAAATGAAAACAATTTTTTAGTTAACATAACTTTGAAAAGAAAATAATTTAAAGATGTTTCTACTATTTTCACTAAAAAAGTAAAAAATAAAAACCTATTTTTAATAATTTATTTTCTATTTTTATTTTTTTTAAAATAGAAACATGAAATTCATCAAAAAAAATGTTTGACTATACAATTTATTATAAATATATATTATTTTTTAAATCTTTGATGTTCTGCAAAGAACATGTTTGTTTCATTATAGTTCTTTCATTATTCTCATTATTCATTATGAGTGCTAAGTAACAATATAAACATGATGCTCGGATACATGAAATGGTAATGTACATATAGAAGCTGATTATACTTCATCATTTTCATGCCTTCATTGTAAATATAGCTGAGTTTCAGAGGGAGTAGTCTTATGTAGTGATATGTAGCCAATCCTAATAATGCTGATTCCAAAAAGAAAGATGACAGATGATGGAACTTAGAGTGAGGAAAAAATCTTCATAATGATTTTTTATGGTATAACATAAATGATTTACATAAAAACATCTCAGCAACATAATTGAGAAAAAAATAAATAATGATACCTAAAATTTAATTATTGGAGATACTGCATCCATCAATTGGAAGCGAGTTCTCTGGAGCTGATCATTGCTTCTCCCCTTATGAGCATTATTTCTTAGAAACTTGATAGATTCTCTTGTGGTAATGTTGGATTGAAATTAAAACTTTTAAGTTATCAATCTAAGTTCCAACAATGATCCAATAATTATAAACCAAACAATTAAGATGATAAATTATCGAACGCACATAGAACCGAACATAGAAACACAACCATACAAACAAACACCAATTTTACGTGGAAAACTCTTCAATATGAAGAGAAAAACCACGGGGCAAACTCCAAAATAAATCCACTATATCAAGAGAGCAATTACAATATCCCTCAAGTTTTGCCCAAACTTGAGACTATTTTAGAGAAAAATACAAGATAATTTCTCTTTCTAGCTGACTCCAATCTCACCACAAGATATAGGAATCCCATGAAATCTCTGTCTTGCAGCAAAACTAAATATTACTGTGAGGTCCACCACTCTAAATACCACTAGCTCACCACTCTGACTATGTAAGGGTGGCCAATCAGCTTGCCATGTTACAAAGTAAATATAGCCTTGGAATGTCTGCAAAGAAAAAATGACAAATTAGTGAGTTTAAATTCATGCAGATTCCAAGGAATTTGACAGTGTATCAGTGGGCTGCTGATTATAAGAGATACACTTTCAGAGAAAGAAATAGAAGGGCCATACTTGGTTACTTACTAGGCATCATCTTGTAGTAACTGATTCTGACTATTGGGAATGAGCATGCGAAACAGAATTGAAGTTGAAATTTTGTTTAATTTAAAAAACTGCAAAACAAGATTTAGAGTGGGTATTGAGATTGAAAGGGTTTAACAAAATATAGTGTAAAAACTCTTACAGGATCCAAAGTAAAGAGTTAACTAGCAAATAAATGATAGAAAATTCTTCGAAAAAGAATATATAGCATGCATCAATCAACTAAGAAGCAATAGTATTGAAATTTGAAAACAAGAATGCCATGCAAGATTCTAAGATTATTACTGAATAGATAGGAATGAAGTTTGGAAAATGATTTAAATCATAGCAATGTACGATAAACAATAAGAGTAATGTGTTAGCAAGGGGAGAAGATGACGAACCAACAAAGATAGTTTTGTTCTGTCGCCTTAGCCATAGCCCATATATGCAAGTTGCTAATCCTGTCTGATAAGTAAAAGCAGCTGTAGATCTTCTGCTGCTCTCCTCTCACTTTGTTTCCAGTTACATTCTTTTTGGATGATTGCAATGCCTACAACTGTTTCTGTTGATGGGCATTTTTCTTTTGGAATGATTACAATCTTGTTTCAGCTCTCTCTCTCTCATCATCTCGCCAGTTCTGAGGGAGCAAGCAATCTTTGATCATCAGTTCTTGGAGTATTGTTGGATGCCACAGGCCATTTATTGGCATCGCCAGATTAGAACAATGAGAAGGTACTAGAACCGGTGTGAGGTGAAATAACTGAATTGAAAGAGGACAATTTGAAAGAGCTGGATATAAAAATGAAGTAACTATTTATTCATTTCTGGAAATAGTAGCAACTAATAACTTGTGGTTTGAAGGGGAAATAATATTCCGGATGTTATGCCTAAAAATATATGCAAAACCAAAATGACTGATATGCTGTTTATGAAACTATACACCAAAAATAGCAAAAGATGATGCATCTACGGAATCCCTTTTGTTCTTGAAACAAAATCCTGAGGAACAAAGTGAATTACATTTTAATATGATGATAAATGAGATTGGCAAAGCAAAAAAAAAAAAGAGGGCATTAAGAGTCTTGGATGGCATTCTGATAGTATAATTCTAGTGATATGTGCAAACATAACTGTGCTTAAAAGGAAAAAAGTAGCTAAAAAAAAGACACCGTGGCATTGTTATGATAATAACAATTAGCAGCATGAGATAGAGAGCACTCTGGTTCCGATTGTTCACTCCTAACTTTTGGCATTGTCTCTCCGGAGAAACAAAACATTGGCAAAATCTGGAGCTCTATGAAGCTTTTAAGATGGTCTGGCATGATCGCCAAGCTCTTTTGAGGTGACTGGTTAGCCAATTAGAATGACAACCGAGCTCCTCAAACCAAAACACAGGATAGGAATATCTATCCATGGACAAAAAGGAAACAAAAAGGCAAGTTAGTATAGTAAAGGTAAATAAATCTTTCCCATCACTCATAGTGATTTCATATAGAATGGTGAAACGTGTGAAGACAAGAAAGCATCCAATAAATCCATCAAATTTTCAGCACCAACAGTCGCATTAGTACCTAAGAATGTGCTTTTTAATGTTAAATTTGGGTACAGAAAATGGGGAAATAAAGAGAATGAGAACTAATAAAAAGGATCCAATTAAATTTAATTAAGTATTGTTATGAAAACAATCAGCACATTTGAGTGTCTTAGAGTGGATCATGACATTCAAAAGCACAAACAGAGAAATTTAATAAATTATTAATTCAATCGACAAGAGAAAGTCATTGAATAAATCCTAGCATTCTTTTTCATGAAGAGAGAGAATAAATATATTAAAAGGAAAAATACCTTTCATTTCTTTCATCAATGCTGGATGCTGATATCTGACAACAAACAATAAGTGCAAAAATATCAACTTCATTTTCTCGAAAAAATAGATAAAAAAGAAGAAGAGTAGAATAAGAGAGAGAAGGTGACACACCTGTAAAGCTAGTTGGCCATCCAATGGAACTGATGGCACCTTAGCTGTGACCCATGCAACATGCAAAACCAAATTGACTGAAAAATTTTACAGCAGAGGTGCTTCTTTCATTGCTTTCTTCTTCATCTATTACTTCTGGCCAGATGTTAATGTTTGGGATATGAGCAATCTTGTGCCAGTCCTCGCCTGTCTCCCTATTGCATCGCCTCACAAGTAGGGGGCAATTGAGGATATATAAGTGTTTGAGTGCAGTAAGTTGTCGCAGGCCATCCGGCAGCATTGCTAGGTTGGAACAATTCCAAAACTGTAGTGATTGGAGAGAAGTGAGACCTCCTACCCACTCTGGCAAAGCAGTCAACATGGCGGCACCTCCTATAGATAATGATCGGAGGGCAGGAAAGAAGGGGGTGGGTTGTTGCTGCTTCTTTCCACCTCCCAACTCTAGACTCAGATTTTTATTATAGGATAAATCAAGCTATGAAGTGAGGGTAGGTACATAATACCCTCCGGCAAACAAGTCAACTCATCACAATGATAATAGTTAGTTCTCAAGGGCAGTGAGGTGTAGCAACCCATCCCACCACTCAGATGAGGATGATGATGGCACTCCACAGCTATCAATAATTAAATCTTTAAGTTTGCACAACCCTGCAAGGCTCCTTGTTGATAAGAGCATCTCATTGCTGTCTTCTATTGTAAGATTTTTCACAGAGCATGGGATACATGGCTGCACCATTAATTTGGGGCATTTTTTATCATTAACTGGGTAAGGCAAGGGAAGTTGCCATCTTTCTTCCTAATGTCATTGGTTCTGTATCCCATTCTTCCAAATTAGGCATATTCTGTAAAAACAAATCCTCTAGTGATGGAAATGCACTGCCGCCATCATACCCATAAAACTCCTCTCCAATTCTCTTTATGGCATGCATTTTATCAATAGTGAGTTGCTTTAATAAAGGCAATTGACCGAATGGCAGGAGGCAGCCGCACCTCTCGAGCCCCACCAATTTGAGCCTAACCAATTTTGATAATGAAGATGGCATCCAAGTAGGTAATCTGCTGCCCATGTAATTATTTATCTTCAACTTCTTCAGTTTATGTTGAGGTTGGAGCCTCTCAAGCACCTCTTCTGCCACATTAATAGATGATGTTTCTTGTGCCTCATTTGAGCCTTCTTTCCATTGAAGCTTCAGGCAATCCAATCTCGTCTTTGCCTTTAGATTTGCTTGCATGGCTTCATTTGAATCCTTTACATGCTGTAAATCTCTAATTTTCAAGCTACCTTGAATAAAGTTTAGATCTTGGAGCTCTGTGATGGTGCGCCCATTCTCTTGAGCAACAATGAACATCTGTAATGTCCGAAGGTTACTCAATCGGCTCAGTCCACGAGGCATGTAAGACAAACCATCACAATTTGATATATTCAAGTGCCTAAGGTTGATTAGATTGCTTATATCTTCAGGCAGCTCATGTAGTTCTTCACAATTAGTGAGATTCAATGTCTGCAAATTGGAAAGTCTAGATATCCTTTAGGCAGCTCTTGTAGCTTCTCACAGCCTTCAAGATCCAATATCTGCAAATTGTAAAGTCTTGTGATCGACGTAGGAAATGTTGTGATGCTATTATCTGATAGGTGAAGAAGCCGTAGATGCTTTAATCTGCTTATTCTACGAGACAACTTCTTGATTTCACCACCATTTAAAATCAATGCACGCAACTGAGTGAAATTTTTTGTTACATTGAACACAAATTCATGACTATCAAACTCCATGGCAATACCAAGTGTTCTCAACTTTTTGCTTTGTAAATAGTCTTTAAAAGGGTTGATGATGAATCACAATCTTCAATTAATAAATGTCGGCATCCAAATGGAATGTTTTCCTTGCCCTTCTCCATGAAACAAGATTCATCCTTTGTAAGTGAACATGCAAGATCATGAACTAAATCATGCATCTTGCATGATTTCATGTTATTGTAATCATCCATTTCAACATCTTGAAAAAATGACCTATCCAATAAACTATTGAAGTACTGTTTACCAATATCCTCTGCAGATGGAGAAGTATCTGATGTATCAATAAGTCTTGAGCCATCCACAATTGAATCAGCTATTTATTTCAATCTCTTCATCTTTTGGGATCATAGAACAATAAGTAAAACACCCCTTCAAGGGTGAAGGTAAATGATCGTAACTCAACTTGAGTGTAGGTAAAATTCCAATCTCATCCATGGATAACTTCCAAATATCATCATCTCTTATAGCTTGCCACTCAACCTTCCCTCTTTTTGAACTCATTAGACTTCCAAGAGCCTTTGCTGCCAAAGGCAAACCTCCGCACTTTTTAATGATTTCTTTTCCAATTTCCACCAATTCCGGATTCTCCTCCTCTTTCTCAAACCTAAATGCCCTTTTTCTGAATATGGTCCAACAATCATCGGATTGTAACTCTTTCAATCTGTAAGGTGATACAGTCCCAGTCATACGAGCAACATTTTCAGAGCGTGTTGTTACGATAATTTTGCTTCCTAGTTTGGCCTGATTGAACAAAGGTTTTAGTCTGTCCCATTCTGACTCCTTTTCCGTCCATAAATCATCTATGACCAAAAGAAATTTCGTTGTTCTCATTTTTTCTTGCAAGAAAGATAACTTGGTGTCCAAATTCAAGGCATGATCACTAGGTCCCCCTTTAACCTGTTCGATCATTTTCTGCGAGACTACTTTGACATCAAAATTTTCACCCACGCACACCCACATTCGAAGCTCAAATTGCCCCTTTATCCTTTCATTGTTGTATACTAATTGAGCAAGGGTGGTCTTTCCAACTCCACCAAGGCCAAATATGGGAAGGATAGAGATATTTTTCTCATTGTCTCCATCAGTTAAGAATTTCATGATCTCTTTCTCATCTTCATCTCTTCCATAAATTTCGGATTCAACCACTAATGAGCTGGTCTCACGGTCCATAAGAATTTGTGAGCTAGGTTTGCTTAGCAATTGAAAGCGCTTGCTCTCCTGGTCTATGGCTTCCAATCTATTTCTATTCTCTTTCATCTTCCTGACCATCTTACATCGAAATGCAATTGAATTGTTTGAAGAGAAGAAGTCACGAACCTTTCCAGCCATGCGATCGCATCCCTCCATTCTTCGCCGCAGTGCTTCGGTCTCGAACTCTTCCACCACATCTTCCGCATCGAGAGCCGCATCTCTGAGCTTCCTCAGCCAACGTCGCAGATTTTTGTCGGTGATGGACCTGCTCTCGGCATCATCGAGCACATTCTGGATCGTTGTTAACATCTCCTTCAGCTTGTCGAAGTCGGCGTAAACACTCCTCACGAGTCCAAGCTCCCTCCATAAGGCAGAGCCCAGCTTCTTCACCAGCCCATCCACAATAGGACTGGCAGCTGCTAGCGCTAATTCTGCCATGATTTCAGAGGATGGTCTGAGAAAGGTAGCGAAGGCCAAAAGCTTTGATCTTTCTTCCCCGCGGATCCAGAGGTCCTGATTCAAATGAATGGGACTTGAGTTGTTAAATCGTCCAACACCAATAATTGAGAGTGGAGGAATCTACTTCATGACTCCTCCTGATGTGCGGGTTGGTGACCCGACATTGGCGGCCCAGCACGATGGCGGAGACTTGATAATTTGATGAGACAAAGACATCCCATCTACCGTGAGCTGGAAAGCAAAATAAATAATGGACAGGTGCTGAAGGTAGAATATGTTGAAAAAAGTTTTAATTAAAATAAAAAAGAAAGGGTCCCAAGCGATCATTTTTCGCGCAAGCATTTACGCGAGCATTTAAGCTTGGGACTTGGGCTGAGCGTGAGCGTTTCGGAAACATTGGAACGCCAATATTCATCAATGTCCAGAAATAGTCCAAACAATTAATTTTGTAAGTTGCTTCTAACATGATTTAGGGCACGCCTTTAAGATCGTTATGGACCGAGCCATTGGAGCTTTTATGTGCCGAGTCTATAAATAAACTCAGGGATTCATATTGAGGTAAGGAATCAATCAAAAGCCTATGATTTGTTTTATCTCAATTTATTTCTATTTTTTATTAATCTTTTCATGAGCATATGAAGGTAATCATTGGGTTGCACTTTCATGCGATCGTGCTCGTAGTAGGATCGGATCGAGCCGGATCATTGTACCTTGGGATAGATCGCCAATAACCTACACAAAGGGGCAAAAATCTGATCCGTACCGCTAAGGATCATATATTTCCTTTATGTATACATGTTTTGTCTTTTGTTTTTCTTCTGCTGATGTATGCATATGCTTGTTAATTTTGATTTTATGTATAAATGGTAAAGATCAAATGATCCAGATATTTTACAGCTTGCATGCCACTATTTTTATATGTGCTAATGATCTTTTTATGTAATTATCAATATTATGTGTTGTTCATGTCCACATTATGAAATATTATTGTTGTTCATTTGTAGGTTGCCATTGTTATCTATATATGTTTCTTTGGCTTCACATGCATGTAGAGAGCATTGACGGGCTTTAATCAAGAAAATAAAAGTTTAAACGTAAAGGAATCTATATTCAAGCATTTTAAGCTTGTTTCCTAGACGCTAGAACTGGGATGTGTATAAACATCTCTGTTAATGGTTAATCTTTTAAGCAACTGACTGTGCAACAATCGTGGACACTTGTTTGCTGTGTTCAGTGGTGAGAACTTTTCATGTGGAGGCACTTGTTAAACAATGTCATTGAAAGGTAGTTTGCAAAACATAATCCATAATTTTTAATAGTTGAGTAATTGACTGAACTATAGAATGAGAATGGTGATCCAGATAATGAGAGGTCGAGATAATATAATGACCTCTTTAATCTATGGAACAAGTTATTAAACTCTTAATATGGCAATTATATTTTCACTTGTCATTATTGGTTATTATTGATTTTACATAGGGTATTTCTGTGTATCAGTATATGTAATATGTATATATAATGAGTCACAATTCTTTTCATACTACAAAAGATGGGACAGAACCCATTCTCTATATTATCTCATATTGCCTATAGCAATTTCACTTTGCTTTGCCTTGATGCCATTCCCAATTTGAATGTCACTTTTGGTGAAAAGTGGATATCTGTTTGGTAACTCACAAGTTTGCATTTGTTCAACCTAATGAAACAATAATGAAACACAGGTGTTCCTTATAAGAATTACTCTCTCATATTAGCACGTGATATTTCATATTCATGAAACCGTTGAGAACACCACAAAAGTTTAATTGCTTTGCCATGTCCTTTTGTTCTGATAAATTGAAATTCATTGAATGTTTTAAGCTTATATTGTTTTTTTTAGTTAAAACAATATGGTTGTGACAGAGATATGGTATAGAAGTGTGACTAAAATCACTCAAAGTAAGAAGCTTATTTTATCTTCGGACATTTGCAAGCAAAAGTTATGGCTATGATGATCCATTTCAGAAGCGAGCATATATTTACATTCTTACATAAACTCAAATGTCCTCTTATTCTAGATAAGTGTTTTCTATTATAGTGGCCATTGAGATATTACACCTTGTTTTATCTTGTTTTAGTTTGAAAGTTGTGATCTCTTTAAGTTATATTTTTTCTGTATGGCTTTATCTTGAATATGAAGCATTGCCAAGCCATATACGGCTTCGTCATAAGTCTATAAGATAAATAAAAAAATATCTATTTGGAATTTGCCGAGAAGAATTTGACAGATTAATTAACCAAGGAGTTATCTAGGAGTGGAGTCCTATATTCATCGAGGGGGATGTGGCTTAAGCCCATTATTTGGTCTCAGCAATGGATACCCAACCTTTGTGATTGGAGATCCCATGAATGAGGTTCAATGTGTAGAAACGAAGCTGATTGAGTGATCGTGTTAGATCACAAATTTTGAAAAAAATTTCATCCCATCCCTACGATGAGTGCTCTTGTAAAGTGACAAAGTAAATTTATGTAAGGTTGAGTCATACTCTTAATGGATCTGAGGTAGGTTATCTGTAGGGTATTGTCACAAATACCCTTGGAGGATTCACCTATATGAGAATCATCATATTAGGCCGTGACTAAAGGTTTAGGCTAACCTTAAAGAATTCTCATGAAAAATCAAAGTACTAAGCGCAAGGCCTTTAATATGCGCTGATCGCGTAAACCCAATTGATCTATACCGTGATTAGTAGAAGCCTTAGTCAAAGGACCTAGTTCAAGGTCTAATCCACTATGGTTCCTTCAAGTGTATACAATCAACACTAAGAGAGGTTCAAGTCCACAGGACACCTCACCTATTGCGCAGTATAAGATGCCCTAAAATTTTTGTTATATTTATTTATTTAAAAAAAACTTTTGTGGAGATTGTTGAAAAAAGTTTTAATTAAAAAAAAGAAAGGGCCCCACGCGAGCATTTAATGCTCGCGTGGGACTTGGGCTGAGCATTGCGAGCGTTTCGGACGTTTCGAGTGTTTCGGACGTTTTGGACGTTCACTTAACGCTGCGTGAATGTTGGAAGGCCAACGTTCATCAACGTCCAAAACGGCCCAAACAATTAATTTTGTAAGCCATTTTGACTTGATTTGGGGCTAACGACTATCAGGCCTTTAAGGTCATTATGGGCCGAGCCATTGGAGCTTTTATGGGCCGAGCCTATAAATAAGCTCAGGGATTCAGAATGAGGTAAGGAATCAATCGAGTAGTCAATTTGTTTTATCTCATTTTATTTCTATTTTTTATTAATCTTTTCATGGGTATCTGAAGGTAATCATTGGGTTGCATCTTCACACGATCGTACTCATGGTAGGAGGATCGGATCGAGCGAGTCATTGTACCTTGAGGACAGATCGCCAATAACCTACACGGAAAGGGGCAAAAATCTGATTCTTAGGATAGTGTCTAACACGCCTCGGTCCTGGTTTGATCCCTATCTTATTTTTGTTTTTTACATTATTTTGCATTTAAAATTTTATAATATATTTCTAGCAATTTCTAGTAAGGATTTTTTTTGCAAGATCAAAAATAATTTTCCAACAAAATCAGTCAATGGATTATTCTTTTTCTTTTCTTTTGAAAAGTAAGGAAACTAAGACCTACGAAATTCTAGAATTCAATGATGGAATGAAGTAGTAGATAGACTTGGAGAGATACTATTTAATTCAAGCACGCCTGCTTCATAAGTCCCTTGAAATTGACAGTTTTCCAAGAAAGATGACAGCAGGCACTTGCTTGGAGATGAAGCATTTTGAGTTCAAAAATGAGCATGCCAAGCTGTTGGCCCAGATGGCAACCCAAGAGGGGAGGATAAATTGGGTTCTTAAAATTTTAACCTTTTAAAACTATATGCTTTGAAATAAATGTGATTAAGTGCAGGATAAATATTAAGCACAAATAAAGAGATAGAGTGAGAGAGTCAAAATATGGCAAACACAAGGATTTTATAGTGGTTCGGTGTATCCAACACCTACGTCCACTCCCAAGTATCACTTGGGTCCACACTATAATCTACTTGATTACAACCGAGTTGTTTTACAAGCTCACAACTCAAAACTTGTTGTTTCCCCCGGGATTACAATAAACCCAGCTAGTTTTCCGGGCTCACCAGCACAAAATCCAAACCCAAGCTGATCTAGCTTGTTCCGAGGTATACTACCTCCACTAATTCAATCCCTTGATTAAACTAGCAAACAATAAATGAGAATAGAGTTTAAGATACAAGACAGCTCCTTAAGTAAGCAAATATTGAAATAAATGAACAAGGGTAAGAAAAGCCTGTTTGGAGCGAATTTGATTTGAGCTTTTCTTCTTTTCTTCTTTTTCTCTTCTCCTTTGAAATGTTGAATCAAGCCTCAGCTCAGATTCTTCACAAAGATTGCAGATGAGAAGTTGGGAAAATCAGGGCTTTTGCTCTCTTTTTCTTCACTTGGGAAATCCTTCGATTTTGAGCTTGAATGCCTTGGATTTCTCTTGAATCTCTCTTCAGAAGATAGACGTGGATTCGGAGATTTCTCTTTGAAAATTTCTCTCTCTTTTTCTCTTGGTTTTTCTTTTTATTTTTCTGTCTCTCTTTTTTTCAAAACGAATGGTTTTCCCTTTTTATAGAACCCTCAATCCAGGTTTTAGGTGGGAAATATAGCCGTTAGAGATGTTTGGATTCTTCTACACACAAAGAAAATAGCCGTTAGAAGTTAGGTGAAAAAAATATTACCGTTGGAGTACTTTCTGACAGATAAAAAGTTCGTTCCTAACAGGTTGGAGTCGGCTCCAACTTTTCAGGTGTCGGCTCCAAATCGGGTGTTCAAAAATAGTAAAGAAAAAGTTGTTGGAGAGTCGGCTCCGAAAAAGTTAAGTGTCGGCTTGACGCTTTCGGGAGTCGGCTCTAGAAAACTGTAAGTGTCGGCTCCATAGTAGTCCATAAAACACGCTCTCTGTTCTCATGTTAGAGTCGGCTCCAGAAACTCAGGTGTCCGCTCCCGAAATCTTAGGTGTCGGCTCCGAATTCTAGGTTTCAGCTCTAGAAATTGAAATAGAATGCACTTCTCTGTATCTCAGGTTGGAGTCGGCTCGAAACCTTGGGTGTCGACTCCGGACCGTGCCAAAATCCCAGAAACTTTCTGATACGCCTTGGGGTCGGCTCCTGACCATTTGGGTGTCGACTCCAGGCTCTGAACTTTAAAAATTTCTTTTAAAATCTTGATTCAAAACATGTTTCTTTATCCTTTTTGATTGATCAAGCATTTTTTATCCCTGAATCACTTGTTAAATCAATTAGAAACAAAATGAATATACTCATGTCTTTTATTAATCATCAAAATCAATAATTGGGTCAACAATCTCCCCCTTTTTATGATTATAAAAACATTGAGTATATGCATGAGTAATCAATAAGATTTTCACTTCAAATTTCTTAAATATTTTTTCCTCACAGTAAGCTCCCCCTGAATGAGGTAGCTCTCCCTATGATATTCAATTTAACATCTATTCATTCTTTCAATACATAGAATTGAAAATACAATTGCTTCTCCTTATGTGCAATTAATTAGATACCAATAAATTAAGCTTATTTGATCCAATGCATATACAAAAGCTAAATACTTTTTCCCTTTTTATACTTCTCCCCTTTTTTACTTTCAATGCATATACGATTATCAAATACTTTTACTTCTCCCCCTTTTTTGTAATCAACAAAAATGTCAATAAGTTTCAAGTGAAATGACAAAATTGATAGTTACTTCAAAGATCAAATGCTATTCATTGAGTATCAAATAAGTTCATTACATCAAGAAGTCAAGCATTACATCATTTTGCAAAAACAAACTTCATTATATCAACATTTCAAACTAAACTTCATTACATCAGAAAAGTAAATCAACATCAAACTAGACTAAACATTAGCTTTTAATAACATCAAAGAAACTTCATTACAAGTTAATCAAAAATTAGTTCTAATGCGTCTTTGCAATTCTTCTACTATTCATGTCATTCCTTCACTCTGAGTCTTGACAAAAGCCTTCAGTCTTTCATCAACAAATGTACATGCAGAAGTAATTTTATTTGAAGCTCAGCATTACAATTGGAATAAGTCTCTGAGTCTCCACAAATGTCTTTAAGTTCATCAAAAATATTCTTGAGATCATTCTTTAAGGATTCAGCGGAGGCTCCAAGTGTAAATTCAATTATTCTAACTCTTTCATCCAAAGAATAGAGAGTCTCTCTCAAATTCATGAACTGGCTATCTAACTCAGATTTCATCTCTTCCTTGTGAATAGCAAAAATACCTCTAAGCTGTTCTAACTGAGTATCTGAAAAACCAACATATGACTGATCAAAAGCAGAAGGAACTGGTGGAGCTGGAGGTGCATCCTAACTGGGCTCTGGCGAGCTGTGTCTTACAGATGGTCCTGCCTCAGAAGGGCCAGGCACATTCGTCTCAGTAACCCTGTTGCCAATATGACCTTTTCTCTCCCATTTTCCATCTACTTTTACAAATTCCATCTGTGCATAGTGGCTAGGCTGTAGTAGTCAGTGTGCCTCAGGTTATTCGAAGGCTCATTTTCAGAAATAGCTATTCCTTGACTCCTAAAAACCAAGGTTAGGATCATTCCATAAGGTAGTGAAGATCTCTTCTTGCCCCAGCCTCAGCCATGTACCATATCATCATCCCAGCAAGATTTATCGGCTGACCCGTCAAGATACTGTCCATGACAACAATGTCTCGCTCTGAGACATACCCAAACCGGCCAGTCTTGGGAAATAGAATCCTACTACAGATGTTATGTAACAGCCTAAGTGTTGGGAATTGTATCCTAAAGCCAATCATTTAATGATTGTGCTGATGTAAATTGTATATAAATTGATATATTAATAAAAGTTATTTGGCAGTTTATTCATTACAAGAACATCTTCTTAAAACTCCTAATAGTAATGAAGCCCTCAGGATCTTCCTTCACGATAAAGGAGGATTTATCTTTGAAGGTCCTTAAAAGAGTTCGCGACCAAATGATATACTATGACAGGGCCATAGTACTATCAATTATAGGACGTTGTATATCATATTTGTTGGTTGTCCTCTTAACCAAGGAGTGTAGAGACACTGGTATGACATACAGGTGAAAGTGTAGGAGTACATTTCACCGAACGTGACTCATTTCGGATACTCTACTGTCAAGAGTTAATCCGAGAAGATATAGGTATAAGTATCCTTCAGACCTGAAGATCACAACCAGTGGCTTACAAGAAACTCATTGTACTTAGGTGCCGGACCACCTGGATTTCTAATCCAGCTACGAAAGGTTACTGGGTGCAGTCAAGTACTTGTGGTAGTCAGTTGTGGATCAAGATGGAATTTGACCTATCCCGTTAAAAGGAGAAATGCTTGTGTTTCAATTTAGCAAGACCTTGGCCAAGGCACTTCATGTGAAAGTCACATGATCACTAAAATTGAAATCACTTTATGGATTTGCTGTTTAGAGTTGACAGGCTCTTAAGCCATCCTTAGCATTTGTGGTCAAGAGGATGAATTATACGGTAACTGTTTCTTAGGGTTCTTGGAGTTTGCTCGGCAACTCTTCGACCTATCCGGACGTCGGGTTCCATTGCTAGATGGGCACATCGATTAGTATAGAAAGTTGTTTCTATGCTACCGGCTTAGGTTCGAACCTAGAGAGTCACACGCATAGAAGTTTCCTAGGATGATCTATTTGCTGATCAACGATTGAGAATCGTATATGATTTAATTAATCAATTTGATTGATTGAATTATCTCAATTGGGTTAAGTACAAGTGAATAAGATTCAATTTGGTTTAAGTCTATTAGAAGGACTAATCAATTTCAAATATTGATTTGAAATTAGACTTGATTTGGATTTAAATAGATTCAGGACTAGCCAAATTTGATTTGGGCTAGGACCATGATCTATGTGGTTTAATCCAATAAATTCAAATTAGCTTAAAACCAAAAATCCAAACCCCATGTGTGAAAAAGGTTTTCTCGCATAATGAGATAACTAAAATCTCATCTCATGAGAAATTAAATTCTCATGCAGAATTTAATTTATAACTTTTAGTCTTCTTCAAATGATTCCAAGTTCAAGAAAAATAAATTTTCCTAAAAGGTGCCTCTTTGGAAGAGCACTTCTCCGTGCATTGACAAGTGTGAATTAAAATGTGGTCCTCTTTGGAAGAGCGCATTGACAAGCGTGTGAATTAATGTGCCTCTTTGGAAGAGCACTCCACACAACTCTTCATGCATTGATAAGTATGTGAATTTAATGTCTCTTTGGTTTTCACAAAAAAAATTCTAAATGTTAGAATTCAATAGGCTGCTAATATGAAACTATAAATAGAGGACATCCCTCACCAGATAACACAACACAAGATCAAAAGAGATCAAAAATTCTAAACAGTTAGAACCAAGTGTTAATTCTAAGAGTTAGAATAGAAAATTCTGGTGTGATTCTGTGTTAGCAAAAGCTTGGTGGATCTTGGAGGAAGATTCAAGTGGAAGGATTCAAGATCAGCAAAGTTTTTCCGCGAGCTAGCACTCCCGGGAATCCGATCATTCGGGGCTTCGCGTGGACGATACTAGAGGCCGGACGATTGAACGGCTGCAGAGCACAAAGGATTTACCTACTGTTCTTAAGGTAAGTGATTTGATCCTTAGATCTTAAGGCAGGCTTCAAGATAGTAGTATGACTTCTCATCTTGAAGATTAAGATATGATCTTAATTATTTAATTTATATGCAATACTTAGATCAAACGATCTTATAATATAAGGCAAAGATATGATCTTGATGCATGTTAGATAGATTAATATGTAATCTTTAAATTTCCGCATTGATAATTGTTATCAAATTTTAAAATATGCATGCCTCGGGGATTAACTCTCCCAACAAATGGTATCAGAGCAATGGTTTCTTATTGATCTAATTTATTGCATGTAAATTAATGTTCTTATTAATTGTGTAATTATGGCTAAAACTAATCACAAGGCTATATGGTCACAGATGGATTGAAAATCCAAATTACCCATTCAATGAGGTATTCTGTGACATATTGCCATGCTATTGTTTTATCATTGATGCTCAATCAAAGATAATTTAATTGAGCTTATGCATCAAAACATAGATTACACGCACTCTCAAAAGATGTTTTATATTTGATACATATTGATGTTGTATAAAAGCATGATATTTGCATGTTTAGTATAAAACATAGATATGATATATGATGGCATGATGTCTATGTTATGAAATATACAAATATTTATGAGAGTCTAATTTGAATGTCAAATGTTAATTCATAATCTCTTTAGATATGATCTAAATATAGGAATTATGAGTAGTAACATAATACATGTGATGCTTGATTGAAATATATGACATGTAAACATGAAATATATTTAATCTTTTGGGTTAGCTAAATCGGGTCCATAAAGGGTTAGACCCTAAGGTTTAAATCAACGGGACTAAAAGAGTATTTGAACAAATCTAATTAGATTAGGTTAAGAATGCTCTAAATCAAACAATAGTTGTAGTTGATCATGTCCTTCTCTTTGATTAAACCAAATGGAAGTAGATTAGGCTCCGTGGTTGAGCATGAATCTCTTAGATGGTCAAATCAGAATTGGTTAACCATATGATGTCAAGGTGAGTTGGCAAGTTGCTCTAGAATCAATGATCGAATGGTTTTTAATTGGGAGCTACTCGTATTGATGCGTCTTTAACGAGTTAATGGCATATCCCTCCCATCGATCTCACTCACCTGGTCAATGTGGTGAACCATTTATGATTCAGATCATTTACCTGATTCGGGTTGACCCATGCCTGTAAGGAAATCAGTCTGACTGATTTAGGTGCCACTTAACCTGACTTAATCTTGTTTCATTTTACCCATTTCATACATTCAGTGGGAGAACTTGATTAGTCAATTTATCTTCAAATTATAAAATCCTCTAAAATTATTAGGTCCTTAAAATGAAATAGTTA
This sequence comes from Calamus simplicifolius, assembly GCA_900491605.1. Classification (NCBI taxonomy): domain Eukaryota; kingdom Viridiplantae; phylum Streptophyta; class Magnoliopsida; order Arecales; family Arecaceae; genus Calamus; species Calamus simplicifolius. Next base: position 4,183 of record UESW01004926.1, on the reverse strand, counting down.
TATGATAACTAGATCATAGCCTCCCATTAAGGTGGGTGATAATGAGTCCGATGTCTTGATAATCATTGGAGGCACTCCATGCCTGGTGCTTGTCAACCATCGGAATTATCATTCATTATATGATAAGTCAGCGTAACTATTAAATAGACAGTCAGGTGAGCCGAGCTTCACTCGGGCTTGGTTGTCTATTGATAGGTTACACTGATTATATCATTTAATGGTTGGACCTAACCAAACTTTCAGTGGAGGCACTCCATGCCTGCTGAAGAGGTACATGGGGCAAAACTGAACACTAAGAATTGTTTGGGAAACAATTGGTTTTGAACCTACTCTTAGATGCATATGGGTTGGCCAAGCTTCACTTGGGCCTGTATGTAGTCTATGTAGATCTTAGTGCCCGCTAAAGAATTAAGAATAATTCTTCGAATTGGGGTGTAGAGGCTGCCAATTTAAACAAAATAGTGGAGAATCTTTAGACTAAAGTCCAAGTCTTTAGACTGAATCAATTTATATACTAATAAACTTTAGTTTTTCCTTATGCAGAAAATGGCCACTAATTTATCATTAAGGTCCCTATTGGATAGTGACAAGTTGAATGGTTCAAATTTCAATAGCTGGTTTAGAAAACTTAAGATCGTCCTTGAGCATGAGAGGATTCTATATATTCTTAATAATCCTGCACCAAAGATACCTGATGCAAACACACAAAGTTCTAAGAAAGACACTTATCAGAAGTGGCTCAATGATAGAACTAGCGTACGTTGCATCATGCTAGCAGCAATGAACGATGAATTCGGTCGCCGGTTCGAGAATGCTCAGCCAGAAGAAATCATTCAAGCGTTGAATGAATCTTTCGGCACACCTGACGACGTTGAAAGGCACAAGACTAGTTGTGCTATTTTTAATGCTCGAATGAGGGATGGATCTCCTGTCACTGATCATGTATTGTACATGATCGAGAAGATAGAACTGCTAAGCAAGCTCGGCTTTCCCTACATGAGCAGTTGGGAAAAGATGCGATCCTGAATTCCTTGCCTCCATCCTTCCGACCTTTCCTTACTCATTTTCGAATGACAAAGCCTGCAGTCAACTACCACGGTTTGTTGGGGTTGTTACAGAACTTTGAGAAGGATAACCAGCTCTCTAAGGGTTTGGTTAATGTGGTTGAAGGATCTAAGGTAGGGCGTCAACCCTTTGGGAAAGGGAAGAAGAAAAAGAATAAGAAAAAGGTGCAACATGCTAGGACATCTATAAGGGGTCAGATGCAGAAGAAGAAAGTTGATAAAAGTCAAGCTGAATGCTTTCATTGCAAGATGCAAGGGCACTGGAAGAGGAACTGTCCTCTTTACATTGCCACACTTGATCCAAACAGGCCAAAGAAGAAAAAGGGGCAAGATGTTGCTCAACAAGGTATTTATATGATAACACCTTGTAATTTTTCTGTATATGATAATCAGACCTGGGTATTGGATACCGGGAGTCCTTTTAACATTTGCAATTCATTGCAGGGACTACAGGTCACTAAAAGATTTGAGGACAATGAAAGATTCCTTAATGTCGGCGATGGAAGATTAGTTCCAGTTCTGGCATTAGGAGTTCTTGAAATAGTTTTCAATAGAAATGTCATTATACTAAATGATTGTCATTTTTGCCCAACGTTCTTGTTGAACATAATTTCTGTAGGCCTTCTGGCCAAAAGTCATTATGAAATTTCAATAAAGGATGTTACTTTGAATATCATTATGAATGGAGTCACTGTAATGACTGGGCATTTATCTAATGGCATTTATATATTATCACAGCCTGTGAATGTAGTGTACAAATCAAGTAAGCGCCCTAGAACAACTGATGTCACAGACATTTATCTTTGGCACCATCGGCTGGGTCATATCAATAAGAACAGATTAAACAGGTTAACTCAGGAGGGCATCCTTCGAGTTGATGATTGTGAATCATTAACTACCTGTGAATCCTGTCTTCTTGGTAAAATGACCAAGTCATCTTTTACTGGAAAAGGTGAAAGAGCCAAAGAGCTATTGGTCTAGTACATACTGATGTATGTGGACCAATGAGCACTTGTGCCAAAGGTGGATATTACTACTTCATTACTTTTACAGACGACCTTTCTAGGTTCGGTTATGTCTATCTTATGCGACATAAATCTGAATCGTTTGAAATGTTCAAACTATATCATAAAGAAGTAGAAAAACAAACAGGAAAAATATTAAGACCTTCGATCAGATCGAGGAGGCGAATACCTTTCCAATGACTTTGTGACATATTTAAGGGAGAATGGGATTCTCTCCCAATGGACTCCTCCTGGAACACCGCAACATAACGGTGTGTCGGAAAGAAGGAATCGAACTCTGTTAGACATGGTTCGGTCCATGATGGGTTTTGCAAGCTTGCCAATATCATTTTGGGGATACGCATTAGAATCAGCTTGTCATATTCTTAATAAGGTTCCAAGTAAGTCTGTTTCTAAAACTCCACATGAGATGTGGTATGGACATAAACCGGTTATTACCTATCTGAGAGTCTGGGGGTGTCCGGCTTATGTGAAACGTGCAAAATCAGACAAACTTGAACCCAAATCTGACAAATATTTTTTCATCGGCTATCCGAAAGAAACCAAAGGATATTACTTCTACAATACTGAAGAACAAAAGTTGTTCATTAGTAATAGAGCAGTTTTTCTTGAAAAGGAGTTCCTTAGTGAAGGAACAAATAGCTCTAATGTTGAACTTGAGGAAGTTCATCAAGTAGAAGGAACAACACAAACCAGTGAACCCTTAGAATCTGAGTTGATTAGATCAAACTCAAAACCCATTTTAGATGCACCATTAAGGCGATCTGGTAGAGTACCACATCAACCGGACAGATACTTAGGTTTCTTGGTCCAGAACGATGATCCTGTTGAACTCGATGAGAACAACGAGGATCCGATCACCTATATGGATGCTATGCAAAGGACTGACTCTAATAAATGGCTTGATGCCATGAAATCCGAACTTGATTCCATGAAGGACAATAATGTATGGACATTAGTTGACCCACCCGAAGGGATAAAACCCATAGGGTGTAAGTGGGTTTTCAAGAGGAAAAGAGGCGCAGACGGAAAGGTAGAGACCTATAAAGCACGTCTGGTTGCCAAGGGGTATCGTCAACGTTATGGTATTGACTATGACGAAATTTTCTCCTGTGGCAATGCTGAAATCCATTCGGATTATGCTAGCTATAGCAGCACACTTCGATTATGAGATTTGGCAGATGGATGTTAAAACCGCTTTTCTAAATGGTGATTTAGAAGAACAGGTGTATATGATACAGCCTGAAGGTTTTATATCTGAAGACGAGTCTAAAGTGTGCAGGCTACAGAAGTCTATTTATGGACTTAAGCAAGCATCTAGGAGTTGGAACATACGATTTGATAAAGTGATCAAATCTTATGGCTTTATTAAGAATAAAGAAGAACCTTGCATTTATAAATGGGCTAACGATTCCGTTATTGTATTTCTTGTATTATATGTGGATGATATTCTCTTAATCGGGAATGATATCCCTGCATTACAAGGAATAAAGACATGGTTATCATCACAATTCTCCATGAAAGATCTGGGAGAAGCATCATACATCCTAGGGATGAAGATCTATAGAGATAGATCTAAGAGGATGCTTGGTTTATCCCAATCTACGTACATTGACACAGTGCTAAAGAGGTTTAGCATGGAGAATTCCAAGAAAGGCTATCTTCCGATAGGCCATGGAATTCATCTTTCTAAGAAGGATTGTCCGACAACTCCTAATGAAAGAGAACGTATGAGTCGAATTCCATATGCTTCGGCAGTAGGATCGATTATGTACACCATGACATGTACAAGACCAGATGTGGCATACTCACTAGGAGTAGTGAGTAGATACCAATCTGATCCAGGAGAAAAACACTGGCAAGTTGTTAAGACAATCCTTAAGTATTTGAGAAATACTAAGGACCAGTGGTTAGTCTATGGAGAGTCTGATTTGAAACTTGTTGGATATACTGATTCCAGTTTCCAATCAGATCATGATGATAGCAAAAGTGTATCGGGTTTCGTGTTTATCCTAAATGGTGGAGCTGTTTGCTGGAAAAGTTCCAAGCAACATACAGTGGCAGATTCGTGTGCGAGGCAGAGTACATCGCTGC
>UESW01004925.1:555122-581874 GCA_900491605.1 Calamus simplicifolius | reverse complement strand
ACATATCCATCTTAACATACACATTTCTATAAAACTATTCTTTTAGTTGCTACATTGTGTTAAATAAAATGGTTAACCATATGACTCCAATTTCTTCTAAACCTTTCCAAATCTCAATAGGAATCGCATCTAGTCCTAATGCCTTTGCATTTTTTATTTTACTCAAAACCTTTTTAACCTCAAGCATACTAAATCTACGAAAAAATTTATGTTCATTTGTTACTCCTAGATTATCACATCCTTTTGCTCTTAAATTTACTAAATTATTTTTATTTAATAATTTTTTAAAATAACTTTTTCATCATTCTTTATCTTTTCTTCTTTATTAAGACTTTTTCATCTTATCTTTAACATATTTAATATAGTCAACATCTTTTATTTTCTTTTCTCTTAGTTTTGCTAGTTTATATATAGTCTTTTCACCTTTTTTTCGTATTTAGTCTATTATATAAATCATCATAAGCTTTAAGTTTGGCATTATTTATCACTTTTTTAGCTTCCTTTTTGGCATCCTTATACTTTTTAAGACTTTTTTCATTCCTAGTCTCTTGTCAAATTTTATAGTTTATCTTTTTAAGCTTGATGACAACTTAAACTTTCTCGTTCCACCATCAAGTTTCTTTTCCTAATAATCCTATCCCTTTTAATTTTCTTAGAACTTCTTTTGTTATATTTTTTTATGTATTTAGTTGCTTTTTCTTATATTAAGTTAGGATCACTATATATGTTCATAGTCATTTCTCTTACTAACATTTCTTTAAATAATTTTAGCTTTTCTCCTTTCAAATTTACCATTTAATTTTTGAATTAATAGTTTTACATTTTACTCTAGGTTTCATTTTTATCCATATATCTACTACCATTATCCTATATTGTAAAGTTAAACTTTCTCTTGAAATAACTTTACAGTTTTTGCATATTATTTTAATCACCTTCATATTTAAGAAAAAGTCTTTGACTTTTATTATATCTACTTTTAAATGTTATTAAATATTCATCTCTTTTTTTAAAATAAGTATTTGCTATTGTGAGATTATACACCACTGCAAAATCTAATATGCTTATGCTGGCTTCATTCCTATTTATATGCTTTATATGCAATCCTTAAATTGTAGACTTGCTAGAACTAGACATAGTCTTCGAGTAGATTTTATGTAAATTGAGTTCTCTAGCATTGTTACATTGATATGGGTCAAACATGCATCCTAAGTAAATTCCCCGGCCTTATTTGGTTAAGTCTGGTCCAAGAGAACCAAAAGTCCAAAATTATATTGGATCCTCTTGCACCTAGGTGTATGCATGTTAGGTCTGGTCCAAGAGAATCAGCCATCTCATGCGACTTGCCAATGGATGCTTGTATGGTAAGCGTTGAGGAACCTAAAATTTGCATGAAGTATTACGTTTTGATTGATAGAATCAGTTGTGGGAGGCAATCTGTAAGCAGGAAGCAGGAAACAAATTTTAAGAATATATGGTAAATAAGGAAAAAGGAAACAAGATGCCAAAATGAGGTAAAGTTCTGGGTAATTATATGGAGACTGCCGAGAAATTACCAACTCCCATTGTTTCTGTCCATGTGCCTATCTTGTTTCCTTTATTGTGGGGAAACTAAATTGAATCAGTTTGGCTGATGCTTTGCTGAGAAATTATTTATCGAGTGAGAAACTTGTTTATTGTTATTCATGAGTTGAAGTGCTTTTTAGAGGGAAAAATATACAATAAAAACTAAGGCAGCACCATTCTTAGGCAATCTACCATAGTTGTCCATCATAATGAGGTGATCATTGTTCTTCTCTATTTAAAGGTGATCTTAATCTTAGTTTAAGATAATAATTACTACTAAATACATCTTTGTGTTGCATGGTAGGTTCTTGGAGTAGTATTTTTTCAGATTTTCATCTTGCAGTGTTGCTACCATAACCATGTAAACTTGGTTTGACTCTAACCTATCTCACTCCAAGTTTTACTTGAAAAGGGAGTTTCAATGTATGAAACTTCTGAGATAGTGGGATATGAGAAGGGTTAGATATATATAATAGTACTCTGAGATGTGGGGAGGCTATTTGTGTGTTTTGAACCCATAGCATATCATAATGGAGCAACCTTATTATTGCACTAAGGTTGCTCTCACTCAAAAGTCTATTTCATGAATAGAATCAATGGGTTGGCCTTGGCATTTATATCTTGAGTTATATATTTTCAAGCCAAACTATGTTAAAATAGTGGTCCCAAGGATTAGGAACAACTGGGTGATAGCAATTGTCATCTCTAAGGACATCAAATAATACATATATAAATGCATGACTGTTGTAGGATATCTCCTATTCACTACATGCCTTACCACGATCATCTATTTTATGGCCTCAAATCCCTCGATTTTTGTTGCACCATATCTTTTGCTTGAGGGAGCTTTTTTTTGTTTTGTTTTGTTTTTTTTTAAACAATCAATGCGAGGCACCAACTATTATTGGCTTTACTCTTCATGAGGCAGGCTAATGGAGACGACAGTGCTACATGTGGCAGAGATAGTACATCACTTTATGGATTAAGCCAAACTACCAATTTTGATTTCTATGGTTAGAACACCTGCTTTCCGACCTCCCAATAGAACACCCTAGCATCAACATTTAAGAACTATTCTATCGAGCTGGTCCAGTGTATGTGTAAGATTGTGTGTTCTAAAAAAAAAGAGAAATGTCTTTTGTGCTCTTGGCACAGCACAATATTCATGACACTTTACTCCTTTTCAGCACAATATTCATGAAACTTTACACCTTTTCATGCCAATCTATTTTAATTTTGATATAACAGAAAACTATCTTTCAAATTTGTTGCTTCATCTTTCATATAATATAAAATTAATGTCTAGATCATCTGCTTAAAAAAAAATAATGTAGATAATAAAAACAACTCATATAACACACTGATATATTACTATATAAAATGAATGATTGTAGCAGAATTAATGAAAGAACAAAAGGTAAAATCATAAAAATAAACTATAATTTCTCATGCAAACAATTTAATGCGGTCGCATGTTTCATAAAATTTTGGCAACAACTTATGCAATACAATTCATAGCTAAAATTTTTCTAATATACCTCGATCCATCTTCTCACGTGATGGAAAACAGTTGAAATGCATTTTTTTCATGGCTTTATTCGTGATTTCTCTTATAATGGAAACAAAACAGTTCAATGCAGTTCTTTATCCACACGTTTCATGAAGACTCCACTCATATCATTATGGTGAAAAACCTTTGTTCAAGTTTGCCCCTTTATGTTTCGTATAATTATAGGTTATTATGTTAGCATTTGAAGTGAGCATGAGTTGAGTTGGATTGATTTAAGCTAAAACTTAGTACTTGATGAGGGATAAAATTATCATCGCATTAATGTTTGTGCAATCCAAGACATCGAGTTGAGATCAGACTCTACATCCCGTCGGACAGCTGTCACACCCAAAGAACGGTAGGACCGAGGTCACCTTAACAAACCGAGCTATTCTCATTTTGGCGAACCAAGCCATTCTCATACTTCAGCAAACCGAGCCATTCTCATACTTCGGTAAACTGAGTTATTCTCATACCTCGGCGAATCGAGCCGTTCTCGTACCTCGGTCAGACCGATGTGCTTAAACACCTCTGCGGAATCAAATACGGGAGAGTTCCAAGTCCATGATAGCCGAACAAGATCCCAAATAGGAAATTATGCAAATACTGCCGGAAGTGGCCCAAGGCCTACGAGAATGGCCTAGGGCCTACAAAATCATCGAATCTTAAAGCATCAACTAACTCTTCGACCGTCGATCCTCTAACTAACTAGATATGGATTCCATCGGTCTCGTAACAAACTTGATTCGAATCCGATTCGAACCGCAACGGTTTTCAGACCCTCTGTGACGTGCAAGGAATCGGGTGATCGCCTATAAATACTCGGCCACTGAAATCTTTAAGGTACGCAAGCTCTTTCACTGATACTCCAACTGAAAAACTCCATTAGAGCTTGAGCAAAGCTTTGAGTTTCGAGAGGCCATCGATCTCAAGGATTTCTTATGCTAGAGCTTTCTCATCATATCTGTTTGTCGTGAATTTTTACTTATTTGGGCGGAGGGTCTTCCGCAGAGGGCCGTCCCAAACACCCTCTGCTTGAGGACTGTCTTGTAGGTCCCAGCTAGGCTAGAGATCAGCGTCCAGATTCGAAGCCCAATAGTACTGAGTCGGAGAATGGATTTCCGTGGCAACAGTACTAATACAATCAAAATCAGGGTTTTGGATGCAAAATTAAACTGATTCTATTCTGAAATCAATTTAGAATCAATCTAATCAAACCGGTCGGTTTTAAATCTAATGCCTAACGAGAAATATTTTTTCCTTAGTTATGTTATAGTCCACTCAAATTTATTGGAACCGCACAAGTGGCAAGATTAGTATAAAGGTCAAATTTGGGCAAGGAATTTTATATTTGAATCTACAATGGACGAGGACTTAGTTGTTGATCAATCTTAGCAGCTTGAGCTCATTCCAAAATGAGCTCGAAGATGACTAGGCTCCAAAGCAATTAAATTGAGTGGGCTAAGTTTAAATTTGTTCTGTAAGCTCAAAATTAATTTCAATCAAAGCTAGATCTAGTTAATCACACGTTCAATTTAATTCTAGTTATGTTTGTCAAAGGTGATATACTTTTGGCTTTTTTATTTTATTTTTTTAATCGGTCTTCAATCTTCATCATCTAAGGCCAACATTCCAAGGCTGCCATCCCTCACTCAATTGCCTTATACCTTTAGACTTTCCATTATTTATGTCACCATGTCAGAAGTATGGTAGAAAAAGTGATTAAACAAATTCATTAGTATGAATATACGAATGCATGTAATTTATAAACTATTATATGTAATTTTTGAAACGATACTAGCTGAAATACTTCTCTTTTTGTGTGTGTGTGGAAATGAAAGAAATAATACAATAAAATAAGCAACACAACTTAATTGGGATTTATGGAAGAGGCCAAGGAGTGGGTCGAGTGGTGCTAGGAAGAGGCAGAAGATATATGATGGTTTTCTAGTTTTTCCTTTTTAATCTTTCACTTGATGCCCATTGGGATTCTCCTTAGCATGGCAATTACCCATGTGTATTCCTTTCCATCTGGGTTCTATTTTGAAATCCTAAAATCCTTCTTTAAAATGGTGATCCTTGATATTTTAGGATCTAAATTGAGATCCTGCACAGGCCTTATGGACTTGCAATTTTATGGATTATCTAAATCATTGAGGTATTTAGGAATCGGAAAAGTTTTTGTACACCGCTTCGTGCAGGATGATCTGCATCGGACATGGTGATTTGCCCATCACAAGCTTGCACAGGAGGCTCGCTCGTGGGTTCCGTACCACAGACATATGGGCTCACGTGCAGGTAAATCATACGCTTGATGTAGATCATCTTGTACCAAAATGATGTATAAAGACTTTTTCTTTGAAACCATGATAGTAGGTCTAGCAAAGAGACCGGCTATAATAATGATAGCAATGGTCATTATAATAATGATAGCAATGGTCATTCGTGAAGATTTGATGGGTTACATGCCTTCAACCTAATATATATGTCAAAGAATTTCATAATCTATTGCATGCATGTGAAATATTTATTTTAAATAAATATTATAATAAATTAATAATTTTTAAAATAATTTTTAAAACTAGTCAATTCTAGATAATTATTAGTCTAACAACATCCATAAAATATTTGAAAGGTTAGGCACGAAGAAGAGGTCTCTACGAATTGTAAGATCCATTTTACCTCTCTCCTTTATGAGTTGGCAAGATTCCATTTCCTCCTTGAAAGCAAGAAACAATTTTAATGTCATTGTTTATGGTCCAAGTCGAAAGACTGAATTGACTCATTTAAAACTAAACTTACACTACGTTCATGGTCTAATTTCTTTCCATATTTCAAGTGCTGAAAATGAAAGAAGCGGAAAGAAAGGTGGTGCTAGAAGCTTATGGAAGAGAATGGGGGAAGGGAAAGAAAAAGAATGGAAAAAAATGGGTCATAAGTTACTTTGTTTAAAAGAAAGATGAAAGAAAGAAGGAAGAGAATGAAAGTAACCACTTTTCTTTATTTCTTTCTTAACAAAGATAAATTTATTAACTTTCAATGGGGTAATGTGGGGAAAAAAATGTTTAAGTTGTTTTTTTTTGAAAGACCTTTCATTCTCTATATTTTTTTTATATATTCCGACGATTCATTCCTCACTCTTCATTTTTTTAGTTGCAAGAGCTAGGATTCTCAAGACAGTCCTTACTCTTCGCACTTCTCAAAACAGTCCTTACTCTTCATTTTTCTAGCAGTGAGCGCGCAAAAGTAATTACACATTTTAATTAGTGTAGAAATAGAATTTGGGGTTGATGCATTTGATTTACGATGAAAACATATTGTTATGCATAGCCTTTCTTTTGTTGGAAAAAAAAAATTCAAATGATAAATAAATGAATACATATATCATATGAAGTGTGGAGATGTATAATTGTCACATAACTCTTTTTTTTTTTATTAAATAAAATAATATTATCTTTCTTTTTTTCTTCGTCCTTTCCAAACGAGAGAAGAAAAATAATCTTTTCATTCCTTTCTTTCTCCTTCCATTCCTTTCCTTTTTTTTTACTCACCTCTTCCTTTCCCTCCAAAGATCCAAACAAAGCCTAAGCAATTAAGATAGTAGTAATAGAAATCAATTAAGCTCAACAATGAATACTTTTAATCATATATTAATATATATATAAAATTCTAAAATACATGTATAAGATACTAATGTTACTAATAAAAATTTTATAAATAAAATTCTGCATATTATTCCAAAGAAATCTTTTTTATACATATTTATGTATAATTCAAATTTTTTAAAAAATCAATGCTATATATAATTTGAAAAGCAGTAATTTATATTCTCTACATAGGAATAATAAGGAATCATTTTCCAGTTAACATTTCTTATATAATTATGATAAGCAATCCTTTAATTATTTCAAAATTATTTTAATAACTTATTATTTTATAAGACTACAACCATCCTGTGACGAGGCCTAAAGAACATAGCATTATGTTTAACCTTCGTAGAGCAAATGTAAAATACCATATTTAACTTGTATAAGGTAAGTTTAAAGCATGCAGGATTGCTGAACAAAAAAATGCCTTCCTATAACCCTCGTAGGCAAGATCCAAAGTATAGCCTAACTAGGACTTCATAGCCTATGTAATCATAATTGATGTTATCTTATCTCATTGTAATAATAATATTTATCAATATTTCAAATAATTAAGCATGCATATGACTTTAAATTAAATATTCAAGTTCTTTACATATAAACGTAAGATCAATATTTAGCATAATTCCGCAATTATAACAAAAGTTCATACATCCATACATATATATAATAAGAAATATATTAGAATTTTAATAAACTTAGTTAATCTAGTTTACATATAAAGAAGGTATGCAGAAAAATTGAAAAATTTTAAAATTATTTAATAATATCATAAACACATGCGCATATATTTGAGATAAAAACACTATAAATAGGGTTAAGTTACTTACCAGCAACAAGCAAAATTTACAATAAAATTAATTACTTTGAAACTCTCTCTCCAGGACCTAATACAATCCAAATATAAAATTAAATAATTTTTAAATTCTCGAAGCCCTCAAATAAATAATGTATTTATTTTTTATTTTCTTATTTAAAAAATTTTGATTCATTACATCAACATCTGGTCTAAGCTCATGTTGGCTTAATCATGTACTTATGAAAAATCAAATTAAAATAAAAAAATTAGGATCTTACCTTAATTAGATGAATGGTGGGAATAGACCTTGGGCAAGCCTTCTTCATGCTTTGTTTATTGCCCGCTTATACGAATCAAAGTAGGCTTGAATTAGAAAATAATAAACATCGGTGGAAAAGGATCAAATATGAGTTTAGGGTGGCCGGGTTTATCTAAAGGTCAGAGCCCCACTATGCAAGGAGAAAAGTAGAATGACCCATAATGGTTTTTTTTTTTTTTTTTTGTGATGAAAGAGAGAAAGAGAATGAGATAAGTAATAGAAGAGAGAATGGGATGAAGAGAGAGAAATGAAGGAAGAAAGAGAAAGGAAGGGAGCAGAAGAGAAAGAAAGGATATTAAAAAAATGAAGGAGTTTGGGTGGCAAAGACATTTCATTGTTCTCAATCGGTTCTTAAAACAAATAACAAGGGAAAGTGCATATTGTCATAGGTCTATTGATCATCTATTTCTAAAGGCCAATTATTATCCTAGTAAATTATCATTCTCATCCCTACCATTGTAGAGTCAAATCTAACCCTCTGGTGAGGAACAACCATATACCATGGAATAGAGGAGATTAAACTTCGGCTCATTCCATAGTTTGCAACGACCATCGGCTCAACTTACTTTGAAATTAACCTCTCTCCTTCTTCGAGTTTCGCAAGGAAATGGACTTTATTTCTGTTGGATTTGTTTTCTTCCTCTAAATTGTTTGGGAAAGCTCATCGAGTTGACTCAATATTAACTCGATTGAGCTAATTCTTTTTTAAAGACAACCCAGTCAAATAGACTAAGCCTCACTCCAAAATAAGTCGACCTAAAAGGAGTACCAGTCTTGTCATTCCATTGATCATCCATTTCTAAAGGTTGACTATTATCATAGTATTTTGTCATTTTCATCCTTACCATTGTAGAGCCATATCTGAGCTACTTTGGTGAGGAATAGCTATATTTCAGCTATGGATATATCATGGAACAGAGGAAATTGGATTTTGCCACATGCCTTCTTTAAGTTGTTTGGTAAGGCTTGTAGAGTTAACTCAACATTAACTGAGTTAATTCTTTTTTAAAGACAAGATAGTTAAATGGAGTAAGCCTTGCACTAAAATAAGCCAACTTAAAGGACCAAGTTTCATATTAGTAGTGGAACTGATTAAATACTGAGCTAACTAAGCTACACATGAATAGGTAGGTCCCATGCTAATGCCAACTAACCTGGCCTAGTTATCAAGCCTATATTTTGAAGTACCAATCTAAGCCCAAATGCCCTTTTCCCTCCTCATTAAGATCTAAATAGAGTTCTTTTATGTAGTGTTTGGTTCCAAAAAAAGCTATCCTTAGATAAGTATACAGGATAGCATTTATTCAGGGAATAGCTGAAGGGATAATCATCTTTTTTTAATAACAGCTTTGCCATCAAGGGATAGCTCTAGTTATTTCTGGGATCCCTAGGAAATAAGTTCAGGGAATAACTCATGGTTAAACATAGGTTATCCTCTCTGGTTAAACTTTTTCAGTGTTATCCCCTGTAGTTATAGCTTTTGGGGATAAAAGGGGATATTCAGGGGATATTTCTCTTATCTCCTATTTTAAACACTACCTTAGTGTCCAAACCCATAAAATTTAAGGTTAGTCTGCATAGGTCACTTGGATATGGTCAACTATGATGCATATATACATACGTATATGAGTTAGGTTGGGTTGCTTTTTAATTTTTTCATGCTAAATCTGATTTTTAGATCATGTCTTTTCGCCTAACTTGTCCTACAAACCTATTTTTAATGCTTAAGTATGCAAAATTTGGGGTAAACTAAATGGGCTGCATGAGTGGCTCATGACCAAGCAAAAGTTCTTTTGCATTGCGCGTGCAGTATAAAAGGTTATTGCTTGTTATTTGGCCACTTTCACCTATGGCTGGTAGCATTGGAGATGGTTGTTGCGTGTTACCATCAGGTGGTATAAGGAGAAGACTTTATTAATAGCCTTGATGTGGCTGATCTAGTGCTGTCAAGGTTAACAGTAAGGGAGACTGACGGAAACCTGCCTTAGCCTTCGAGACACCATCGGCCTCCAGGACACCCTCGGCCTTTGAGGCACCATCGGCCTCGAATTCCATCCCCGGCTGATCTAGTATCCGTTAGCCGCCATACCGTCGAGCTACTTCGGAATCGCCTCGAGGGTTTCGTGGCTGGCCCGAGGGGTGACTCGAGGTCGCCGAAATCATAGGTCTTGAACTGCCGCGGGGGTTTCACGGCCGGCTCGGGGGTGACCTTTTGATCACAGGACTGTCGAGAGCCTTTTGAATGGTTGGTTTTCCCATAATGCATTTAGATACTAATGAAACGAAACTTTTTCTTGTAGTGTCCTTAGCTTTTTGTAGCTATTTGCCTTTGCGTCGTGTTTGGTGTCGACATCGGTTACAGGCTTGAGAGCTTTTTCTTTAAAGAAATTGGTCTTCTTCTGCAGAGTTGATAACCTGCCCCCCAGGGAACTTGTTGATTGAAGGTGGGGGGGAGGACCAGTGCTGAAATCCGAGGGTAGCTGGAATGGAATCCGCAGGAGGTCTTGGGCTTGGATTGGCTCTGGGTGCAGCGGAGATAAAGAAAAAAGGGGAGAGAGGGAAAGGGTGGAGTCAATAGTCAAAGCCCTTTGTCCTTATCTCTCATCTTGCATTAATAGTATCAGCACGTCTTGGCTTATCACCATTAGGAATAAAAATGCCCATAAATACTTGAGGTGACTAGGAGTTAGAATTTAGGTGGCAAGTAGTGGCGAGCCTAAGCCTTAAATTGCCGATGAGCTTGAGTTTGAGGTTGCTCTTCTCTTAAGCTTGTTGCCACGCGGCCATGGAATATCGCTCCCATAGCTTTTGAACAACTACCATTAATGCTTGGATCGGCAGGGTAAGGGTGGCATGGTATTTTTCTTGAATGGCTTGAACTGGTGATGGTGGAACAGAGAACTAGCATCCTGTTGCTCAGCTCGTTGAGGATGCCCCCAGCATAACTGGGGAAGCTTCTTGGATTCTTGTCATCACCCCTTCCTGGTGCGCCAATCTGTTGACGCCAAGTCACCGCCCTCGAACGTCCGCGAGCGTTCGGTCGCCTCCTTCAGCGAGCCCGGATCCTCCGGCGAGCTCCTTGCACCTGTGGGCTTGCAAATAAGTCCCAAAAGCCAAAGATTTCGGCGGGGACTCTCCGACGCTCAAGTCAGCGACTCTGGGCAACGACCGTGAGCTTGAGGAAGCTCGAAAGAGAGAAGAAGAGAGGGCTTAGAGCCATGCTCTCGGTGAGCAAGAATTAGCGTTAAGAGTGTAATGAGTTCGTTACCTGGTCGAGGGTCCCTCTTACCCATTTTATAGATGTTTAGAGTTTGTCTGGCTTGAGTGGTTGAGGCTTCATAATGATGACTTTGATGGGTGAAGTGTCAGAACTGATGTCTGTGAGGCATAGGATGCTGCCACTTGTCAGAGCATTAATTGATGGCAGCAATAGTGGAGCTTACATCCCTGTGACATGTCAGGCTGCAGGCCATGTCCCGTCAGAGTAGGTGGCTGCAGCTGGTTGGCAAGCCCTATTTTAGTTTGGACAGCTATCACAGGCTGCCATAGGGCATGGCCGACCGCTATGACGATTGCTAGATGTGTCCCCTACGTCATTTTTTTTTGCAGTCCTGCGTGGACAGCGATGGTGACCTCAAAGTGCAGCAGTTGGGGCAGAAGATGCAGTTTGGAGTTGAAGCCAGTTGTCCCTCGTAGAGCATTAATTATAGAGTGCTTACATGGCACTGTTCACACCCTTGGGTGAGCTTCAGAAAAGGCTGAGGGTGAACACTTGCATGGTATTGTTCACTTGCATGGTGTTGTTCATGGCCGAGGCTGAGGGAACAGGTCCGAGTCCGATGGGGAACTGGTCCGAGGCCGAAGGGACCTCGGAGGCCGAGGGAAACAGGTCCGAGCCGAGAAGGCGCCAAGGCGAGATATCCGTGACACTCTATTCCATTAAATGCTCTCCAAGTCATTATACCATTAAATGCTCTTGACTATCGAACATTAATGACGATGGCCCTTAGGAGAACCCACGCACTCAACGTGGTCCTTTTTCCGTTTTGTTCTCTTTCTTCATTATGACGAGGTGCGGGAGCAATGCTGTGGATGGATGCTGGGAGCTGAGGCCGAAGGGACCACGGAGGCCGAAGCGGGGCTCAGTCAATTTCCTTCATGATTCTTTAACGACATTGGATCAACCACATCAAGCCTCAATGGTGTAGTGAGGTTAATGGTAATGAGATGTGATTGAAAGCAAATGAGCAACCACCATGCCAACCATTATAATTGTTAGCTAAGATGTCAAATAAAGTATTAAATTATATCATCACCGTCATTATAACTATTGTTGCAAGGGATAGGGGTAGGGGTAGGGGTAGGGTTTGCCCTACATATTATCAAAGTGGAAAAAAAAGATAGTGATTGTTAAAGCGAGTTATTTAGCATCATCATAAAAATGAATGATAAGATAATACTATTATTTTTTATTCTTATTTATTATTTTTAATTAAAATAGTAATTACAAAATTATTATTTTAATATAAAATATTTGAATGTTGCACTTTGAAGGCTTTTTAATATGTGATCGAAGTGATAGTAAGAAACATAGTACGGTAGAAAAAATATTAATAATATTTTTTTATTTTAAAATAAAATAAATTTATCCAGGTTGATTTTAAGTTCGAGTAAAGAATGAGGGTTGCGTTAGGTAATTGATAGCCAATGTAAAACTTCATCAGATTTTTTTAAATATAAATCTATTAAATTAAACTATATGAAGGGTTAGAACATTCTTGTATGAACAGAAATAATTAAGAAAGATATAACTATTTGTAATTTAAGTATCGACCTAGTCTTAATAGAACAAGATGAAGAAACTCCATGTAGTCGGGAAAAGGCTTAAATGAGTTGAGTTGAGTATTTTAAAATAAATATCTTTCATTGATATCGATATTCTTGAAATAATTTATTTTTGAAGCAAAAATGTCATAAAATATGCATTCTATAGTTTTTAATAAATAAAACTGGTATAATTCTATTTAATAACTCTGGGACGAGACTAACTAAAATCTATATTTATTATTTCTACTATTATAATGCAAATAGTCAAATGGTACCCAAGGGCCCAAACTAGTTCTGATGTTAAACCCGTAGCGTTTGGATGTCAAAAAGTTATTCCGAGAATAGGAATACGAATTCCCAGGAATAGCTTATTCCACTTGTTATTCCTAATTTCTGTTTGGATGAAAATCTTGTATTTCATGTTATTTCAGTGCAATTAATGCAGTGTTATTCCAAATGGTGTTTGGATGACGTGGGAATAAGCAGCTATTCCACTTGGAATAGATGAAGTATTCTTATGAAATGCCAAAAATACCCCTTGACCATTTGATGGAAAAAAAATTTTTCATTTTATTTTGTCCTACGTTGACTTTATGATATTTGTTTAGAATTTTATTAGTAAATATATTCGTAAAAATATATCAACATATCAAACTTAATTAATGATTGCATTATAAATAGATTTTTAAATAAACAAATTTATTAAAAAATTTCATAATAACTTTTCCTACTTGATAATAATGAATATATTAATTAATAATTTTCTAAAAATTCCTAACATACCCCAGGAATGAATGAGAAGGACAAAAAGTTTATCAATTAATTTAATTTTCCTTCAACTGAAAAATAAATATAATTAATTTTGTTAAATTAATATAGGATACGAAATTATAATCGATTAATAAATTTAGTATATTAGTAAATTAACATGCATAAATTTTAATTAACGTTTAATAATGTTCGAAGAATTATACTATTTATGAGTGTTCTACTTTACTTGAATTCTTGGGTACCAATCTTCTAGTTTCAAGAAAATATGTTTCACCCAAGATGATTGTTAAGCTATTTGGAACATCAAGGAGGCAACAAACATGACTCAAATATCAAGGCACCGGATATCAAGGGGCATGATAAAAATAAATAAATTACTTGATTGGTATGCATGCTTAATACCAGATGATGCCGTAGGGCCAATGAATTGGATTTCTTGGCTTCAGGCAAATCACCAAAGAGGTTCCTAAAGCAATTCTAACTTTGTTTGATTTTATTTTATTTTTGGATGGAGAGGAACCGGACAAATGAGATCCTGATAATAAATTATGTTCTAGCAGTTGTCAACAAGTGCCATCCGCCATTTCTCAACAAAGCCGAAATGCTAAATTCACCGCATCATTCATGTGCTCCACTAAATCCTCAATGCTGCCAGAACGATCATACCATTTATCCTCCCACTTGCAGATCATACTGTAGATTCCCCAAAGAGTCGACACAATTTAATCTGTGAGATAAAACCGTTCCAATTTTCATGAAATGAGAAGTGATGTGGTCTCAGCTCATCCAGACATTTGGGCCCCCGTCCCCAACAAAATAAACAAAAAAGTTAACAGACGGCTAAGGTTGAGAAGGTCGTGCTATCCCACCAACTGAAATAAATCTCTCTACCTAAATTCGCAAGCATTTCTTGACCCATTGCCAAAAATTTGCCAGCTCCCTTCAGCTTCCTCAAACTCAAGTCGAAACGGGGATGAAAAACATATTGGTCAAGGGCATCTCAAAGTTCAAAAAAATTACCAAATTATTGAAGATTTCCATTAACGTACTCTCTCAAGTTGATCCTCAAAGACCTCAATTCTATACACAAATCACACAACAGAATCAAATCAGTGGTTCCCAAAAGCTAATCATCCAAATAGCAGTAGTGAGATGAACATTATTAGAGACATCAATTAAAGACGTCGCATTAAGTCCAGCAAATAGATTAATTGGAAGGATAAGGCTGAAGGATATGCTATTACAATATTGCAGTTGTGTAAAAGAAATAAAAATCAAGCCCGGAAACTAATAGAAACGAACTGGACAAAACAAGCCATTGATGGCAAACGGCATTTGAATAAGACGATTTTGACATATTATAATACAATTACAGCTGACATAAACACAGAATCGGCTGGGTATCTTTACATTACATTGTTGTTTGTACACCGTCCAACATGATGAACTCAGAAGTGGTTCCATGTCTCCAAAGACTAATCTCTCAACTCATCTTCCCACCATGTATGCATCCATGTGACCATCCACCCTGATGAACCCAAAAGTGGTTCCATCTCTCCAAAGACTTGACTCAACTCATCTTCCCACCACATATGCGTCCATGTGCTGAAGCTTCATGGGTGCATACTCATACAAACACGTGTTGGTTCTTAAACACAAAAACCACAGAATTCTTAACATTCCATCTAGCTACTGAGCTTGAGGCAACCAATAATCATTAAGAACTTGTTCTGGACTCAATGTTCCATTAAGGCAGCATCGGTTTCGGATAGTGGTCCTGCAAAAGGGGTAAAAATAACATAAATTCCATCAATAAGTCCTGCATAGTTTGTAAAGAAGAGGGATGAGAAGCGATCAAATATGCAATGTTTTGGAGACATTTACTTGACCTCGTATCCAAATATACTCACCAGCAATAAAGCATGCAGTTCAAAAACCGAAATCCACGGCTGAACAAATCCTTGAATATGGATTTGACAAATAGACAACAGAAACAAACTGACAGGCTCAAAGGCCTAATGTCACGGTGTGAAACAAAGATCAATTACTGCCATGAGGAAACCAAAAAATCATATCCATAATGCTAACAAAATAACAGAAATCAAAGATGAATAATGCCCTGAAAATACCCCCAGATAATTCTGGATACAACGAAATGGAGCGCAGCACAAGACATCTGTGACGGCATGAAACAAAGGTCAAACATTGAATCATAAATGGCCAAAAAACACAGCTTTAGCTTGCGAAAAGATTACCCACCAACAGACGTGATAAATTCCAAGATATGACCAAGTGCAGTACAATGATAGGGTTCAACAAATCCATGAAATTCCCCCCCCCCCCCCCCCACATTTCGACAACTTAAACAAGGAAATATCCTCCCAAGCAAAAGGAAACTGCCTGATGCATATTTCGAAAATGCAGGAACATACCCGAAAACCCAGATCTAGATTGCTCAGAAAATACCAAACAAGACAGATGAAAAATGCCATGAAAATACGCATAGCAAATTCGGACGCTGAAATCAAAGGGAGCACCTCCCAAGACATATCTCATGCCCTGAATCAAATTTCACTAATTTAAAAGACGATGCCCAGAAAACTCATTTCACAGATCGTAAGAACATAGCCACCAACAGACGTGCATGAATGCCACGAAAGTACCCAAAAACACATCACTACAGTGCAAGCGAACAGTTAGTGTAAGGTTTCAACAAAACCATGAAAATCCCCCCAGACAATTCAATAACAGCAACACCCTGAAAATACCTTACAAGCTTAATGTCACGGCGTGCAACAGTGATTGGAAAATGCCAGGAAGATACCAGAAAAGAGTGATCGATTATGCTAAGAAAGTACCCAAAAACAATGAATAAGGCCCTTGAAAATACCCCAGATAATTCATTTCTAAAATCAAACAGAGCACCTCACAAGATATATCTGACGGCCTGATACGACGGTCAAAAATTGAAAGAAGATGCCCAAACAACCTAGTTCAGAATTGCTAAGGAAATAGATAATAACAAATCAACTCCGAAATACCATGAAAATAACTTGAACAGACAAATAAACACGAGAAACAATCAGACCACCTCAGAATCTTGATATCTCGGCCCGAAATTAAGTTCCAAAATTCCATGAAAGTTCACAAAAACACATTTGAAATATGCAAACGAACAACCAAAATACGCAGTTCAACAAATCGATGAAAATACCCCCAGACCATTCGACACTATAATCAAACAGTTCATCACTTGTCATGCAATGCAGCATACTTCAAGACATTCCTCGATTTGTGTCATGTCGGACTGTGGTGCTTCACAATGGTTGCATTTTTTAAATGCCCTCAAGTCAAGAGCACCTCACAGCCGACACTTCACATACGCAACCAGAAAGCAATGAAGTTATGTCAAAATTCTTATTTGATCTATATGAAGCCCAGAACTCAGAACATTGGATTTACGTTTCGTCACGAGAAAACCAACTTCTGATGCATACGGAACACCCAAAAACACAGTTGAGAAATGAAATGAAAATACCTCGGACTACTCAAGACTAGAATCGAAAAGACCACATGACAAACTATATGCTACGGCATGACAGAAATTCCATAAAAAGGCATCAATATGACATAAATCAAAGTTCAAAAATGCCATGAAAACATTTCGACAATTGATGTATTATAAATCCAATTTCATCATTGTTCAGCAATTTAACGACATAATCCATTTTTGAAATATGGATTCTATCTTCAGTGGACTCAGGAAGGCAGTTTCAGCCTGTATTTCCTTACGGTCACATTTTTTCATGCATCCAATTCAGGAAATGCTATGTGTCTGCCAATATCATGGCCCTCATTGATAGAGCACCTGACTGTGAGGCTTCACAATGGTTGCATTTGTAAATGCCGTCCAAGTCATGAATTCACAGCCGACGCTTCGATATCAATTAGGTCAACCACATATTTGTATGAAGGTTTACCGGCACTGGATTCATTTGAAAAAAACCCATGTTAGTTTTCCAATTCAACGAAATATAATAAGAACTTCAATATAAGAGAATGTTACTTTAAACATGTTAAAGTCTGCCTACTATTATCTCAGCATAGCAAATTAAAGTACAATAGCAGTAGTGGCATAACATGTCATAGTAAGATAGTACTCTGCCCATCACAAATCATTGTGAAACATCAGTATTGGTAGTGAATTCGATAGTACATTATCGATGCATCAATGTAGCCTTCCCAAACAGAAACCCAAGAGGAAGACTACAAGGAAGGATACGAAAAGCAATATAATTGTTTTGACAGGAGCACCCACAGTCCTGCCATCTCTTCATCCCTTCTTCCTTGTACGTATTCCATTTCATTGTATTTTCGACATATTGATGGTCAGAAGGTTTACGATAATTGTGAAATGCATCAAATGCCTCTTGTCTACATTTAAACTTCTTGTACAAGGCATGCTTGAACCCACTAACCTCACGCTGACACTCAGCCCATGAATCATAAACCCCTCGTCTACAGCCCACGAAAACTACATAATAACTTTGGACAGGCATTAGTAAGTCTCAGGAGCAAGCAGCCTGATTTCCTGTATAACAGGGATTCAATGTGAAACTCGAATGAATCAATGAATTGTACAAATTATAAAGTGAATCATGGTCAACATAGTAACTGTAAATTTATCTACGAGCATGCAGCGACCGTAAACAAATGAAGCATCATAAACTTATTTCGCGTGTTATGAGCATCCCAAAGCCTCTCAGCTATGGAATTGCGTCGTTGATCGCCTCTTCGTGATTCGTCGTCCCCTATAATGAGGTAAGGATCGACATCGTCATCATTATCAGCTGGCAACGGTTCAGAAGACATGTTGAAGTATTTGTCATTGCCTTGGCTACGTTGAATGAAGTTGTGTATTATGCAGCAAGCCATAACAATACACTTCTGAACCTTGAAGGGAAATGGAATGGCACTTCTTAAAATCTTAAATCGCTTTTTAAGTATTCCAAAGGCCTTCTCAACGCAATTTCTTAGTTGAGCATGTCGATGGTTGTATAAGTCTCGACAGTTGTTGTATCGGCGAGCCCTTGGATTGTTGAAGGTACTAAGGTGGTACCTATTACCCCGATAAGGGCAAGGAACTTATCTGTATTGCTATATCCTGAGTCGACAAGATAGAATTTCCCTGTACAGGACAACAATGCCTTGACGTATTCCCACAGCTAAAAAAAGGTTAAAATTAAGTCATTCAAGTATGTTGTTATATGCATATACCTTCAGGTACAACGAGTCCTCAGACTCGACACACCAACGTAGGACTCTCATGTCAGCTGCAGATCCCTCAATCAGTACATACGAAAAGGAAGGAGTGATCAAAGGAGACTGCAGCCATGACATTTTGAGAAATGGTCCCCTTTCGATTACAAATCGTGGTTGTTTGCATTTCCTGATCGTTGCAGGTATATGTGTGCCATCGATTGCTCCAACAACATTCTGTAATGAAAGCAAATGTATCAAGGACCTAGTAATGAGAAGATTGAAAAATAATTCTGGTGTAATGTAGTTGTGTCCAAACCTACAATGAAGTGAGGATGGAAAAGTTTGTTGCCATGGATCCATGGGTGAACGGCTGTCTCCTGTTGAGGTTGAACGATAAATTCATGCTTAAGCAAACAAATTACTTTCAGTATGTTGTTGAAGTGTCGGGATATTGTCTCCCTGAGTGCTGGAACGTTTCAACCAACACTCTATTAGTAGCACCATGCCCTATGCCGTAAAGGAAGATTGCTAGTTGCTCCTGTATCGATACGTTACGTGTGCTACTCACCAACCCTCGCGAGACAAGCAAGTCTTGCAGCTTGAAGAACATATTATTTGTCATCCTAAAGTGATCATAACCTCTGTTTGGATGTCCACTCAAAATATCAGCCACGATTTCGTGACCCGAAAATGGACGAGTGTGGCATGGGACCTTTGAATTACCATTAACATTGGGTACAGAAAGGAACCCATTACTTATCAACACAGTTAGGACATCTTGCCAGTAGTTATCCTCATCTATTAAATATGCCATGACATCATGAAATAGGTCCATCTAATCGAAAATGGTAGTAGTTAATGATACAACCATATGCATAAGTAATTGTTGATTGCAAAAATTGACAGCATAGTACAGTAAAAACGATGGTACTTAATAACATAAGACTGAAATGTCTACACCAAAACGACATATATATAAGCAACTTAGCCAGAACATATCATTCTATAACTAACATGATGCAAGAAAATATATGTCACGTCCAACGATCGTAGGAAAAGTCAATGTCATGCGTCATAGATGTAGGTGTGGTACAAATGGATTCTTGCGCACTGACAGCAGGAGAATCGGTTGGACCCTGGGAAATGCTGCTATCATTGCTTGGCCTGAATGATGGCTGCATGAATGGAATTTGTCCACCTCGAGTGGAAGCATGCGTAGGGGGAGGCACAAAAATAGAAGGGCCATCATGATGGACACCATGCATTTGAGGGATAAAGAACGTAGGCGCAGCTGCAAAACTTCCAGAAGGTCCTCCCACTGAAGGTGGTAAATGGTAGAACTCTATCATTTGTCTTTTAAGCCACGCTTCAAGTAGTGCGCCTTCATAATGCATAAGGAACCACCTATTAATCTTGATTTTTAAACTGTCCCCCACAACAAGAATACATTCCGAAGTAATCCCTGGGAGACTCTCTAACTTCCGCATGCATTCATCGATTGAGTAGACAGTAGGATGAGCAAGCTGCTCTCTCCTAAGGATCTCGTTAGCAATTTCCAACCTCTTTTTACCTTGTTCCACCATTCGAGGAAGGCATCACCAGCTTCTGATGTGCACTTAATTTTACGTGCTGTAGGAGTTACGATTGATGACCTTTTCCTCTTTCCACTACTAGTGGACAATCCTGGATCTAAGGAATAATGTGGGTGGGGTCGAGGCACATGTGCTCGGGCTGTTTGGGGAGACATCATCAATTAAGTGTTCGAAATGACTGGATGATGTGAAAGAGAGTCCTGCACCTTTACGTGATTGGGGCCAGAAGTCCATGTCCTCAAGGTTCATCCATTCGACTTCGTCGTCTGAGGTATCATTATCGGATACTCCCACTGGAATAGCAGATGTATCCCTCCGTCTACCAGTGGCAGTATTCTTTGAAAATAGAATGTCTATATCGTCGTATACAGCGAAGGACTTACCCTTTATTCGAGCATAGTCCTTGTTAATCTGTGAGCAAATTTGATGAAGTAGTTATTTAAGTATATCAAAATAGCAGCCGAATTAACATTTGTTATCATCAGAATCTATCACTTACCGAGATGATCTCCTCCACATATATTCGTCACCGCATGTAGCTAGTTTAAGTGCAGGATCCCATCCCCAGCCTAAACGGTTAGCCAGGTTATAATACTATTGATCCATTCATTGATTTTGATGATTAATAAAGGAATTGAGTATATTTATTTGATTACTAATGGATTTTATAAGTGTTTCAGGACTTAAATTTATTTGATCAATTTAAAGGAATTAAGAAATGAATTTTGAATCAAATACAAATCAGAGATTTCAAAGTTTCAGAGCTTGGAGTCGACACCTAGAAAGTCTGGAGCCGACCCCATGGCCAATTCAATTTTAATCTGATTTTTGATAAAACTGGAGCCGACACCTAGAGTTTCGGAGCCGACACCTAAGGTTTCGGAGTCGACACTTACTGTGTCTGGAGCCGACTCCGATGCAGGAACAGAACATTGATTTTCTGAGCATCCTGGAGCCGACACCTACAGTTTTCGGGAGCCGACACCTGACGACGGCGAGCCGACACTTACTTTTGCGGAGCCGACTCCACGACGAACTCAGATTTTACTATTTATGGAAAAACGATTCGGAGCCGACACCTGAAAAGCTGGAGCCGACTCCAACCCACCTGGACGAAAAATCAAAAATGCCAGATCAGCTCTAACGGTAATATTTTTGATTTCTGACATCTAACGGCTATTTTTTATGAATGGAAAATCCTTCCAGGTACACTCCAACGGCTAGATTTCCACCCAAAAATGAATCAAAGGAAAATCTATAAAAAGGGAAAAACAACCGTTTGAAGGAGAGAGATAGAAAACGGATAGACAAAATCAAAAATCAAAATCCAAAAGTCTGAGCCTTATATCCAAGAGAGGAGCTTTCAAATTCAAAACCTTCCACTCCACAAAGCTCAAAGAAGAATCCAAGCCGTTCAAATAGAAAAAATCGGAGGATTCTCAACTAGAAGAAAGAGACCAACTTTTCAATCTTCTCAACTGCATCTACTGTGAAGAATCGGAGCTGAGGCTTGATTCAACCCAGCAAGGAGAAGAGGAAAAGAAGAAAAGAAGAAAAGCTCAAAGCCAAACAACTTCAAACCAGGCTTTTCTAAACCTATTTACTTTTCTTTGAATATTTGCTCATTAAGGAGCTGTGAAAATTTGTAAAACATTCTTATTCTTGTTTGTGCCTAGTTCAATCAAAGGGGATTGAACTAGTGGAGGTTGTTAACCTCGGGTCAAGCTAGTTTTGCTTGAGTCTTGGGTTGTGTGCTGGTGAGCCCAAAAAACCGGCTGGGTTCGTTGTGATCCCGGGTAAAACAACAAGTTTGAGTTGTGAACTTGTAAAACAACTCGGCTGTAATCGAGGTGATTATAGTGTGGACCCAAGTAGGATCTTGGGAGTGGACGTAGGTGTTGGATACACCGAACCACTATAAAATCTTTGTGTTTGCCGTGCTTCCATTGACTCTATCTCTATCTCTGTTTTATTCGCTGTACTTTATATTTACATTGCATTTGTTTCATTCATCTTAAGCAAACAATTTTTCAAGAGGCTAAATTTTTAAAGAACCCAATTCACCCCCCCTCTTGGGTTGTCATCTGGGCCAACAATTGGTATCAGAGCAAGTGCTCATTAGATTTTGATCACACGATCAAGAGCTAAAGATCCAAATGGCAACTCAAGTTGGATCATTTGCCGAAGGTCATTCTACAAATAGACCTCCTTTGTTTAATGGTTCCAACTATTCTTATTGGAAAGCAAGAATGAGGATATTCATTCAAGCTTCTGATTATGAATTGTGGGGTGTTATAACTAATGGACCTAGTACACCCACACACGTTGTTGATGGCACTATTGTTCCTAAGCCCGAAAGGGATTGGAATGATAATGATAGGAAAATGGCACAGCTCAATGCTAAGGCCATGAATGTCTTATATTGCTCTTTAGATGCTAATGAATTTAATAGAATCTCCACTTGTAATTCCGCAAAGGAGATTTGGGATAGATTAGAGGTTACCCATGAGGGTACTAACCAAGTAAAAGAATCCAAAATAAACATTCTTGTTCATAAATATGAGTTATTTTGCATGGAACAAACTGAAAATATAGCTAGCATGTATACTAGATTTACTGATATTGTAAATGGGTTGAAAAGTTTAGGCAAAACATATTCTAACTCTGAACTTGTCGAAAAATTCTCAGGTCACTTCCAAGAACGTGGGAAGCGAAGGTGACAGCAATCCAAGAAGCAAAGGACCTCAACACCTTACCCTTAGAGGAGCTTCTAGGATCCCTAATGACCCATGAATTGACCATGAAGCAGCACATAGAAGAAGATGTGAAAAAGAAAAAGACCATAGCTCTTAAGGCTGCTGAAAATGAGGAGAGCTGCAATGATAGTGAAGAAGATGATGATGAGACAGCTCTTCTAGCAAGAAAGTTCAAAAAATTCATGAGGAGAAAGAGACCCTTCCACAAGAAGAAATTTGGAACTAAGATGGAAGGAGAGAAAGAAAAAGACAAGGACAAGGATAAAGAGAAAGACCCCTTGATTTGCTATGAATGTAAGAAACCGGGGCATTACAGATATGATTGTCCTCAACTGAAAAAGACTTTCAAGAAGAAAAAGAAAGCCTATGTTGCAACTTGGAGCGACAGCGATGAATCCTCATCGGAGGAAGAACAAAAGGAGGTTGCTAACATTTGCTTTATGGCAAACGAAGAGGATGAGGTAAGTTCTGAAAACCCTTGCGATGAATTTGCTTTTGATGAATTATTTGATGCTTTTAATGAACTTGTTGGTGATTTCAAAATTTTGAAAAAGAAATATAAGTTTTTGAAAAATGAAAATTTAACTTTGATTGAAGAAAAAGAAAATCTTAATAATGAAACTAAAGTGCTGAAATCTGAAAAAGATAATTTGACTAAAGAAAAAGAATCAATTTCCAATGAAAATGATAAACTAAAGAAGGAAGTTGATAAATATAAAAGTATTGTTGATAAATTCACTTATAGTTCAGAAAAACTTAATTTATTGTTAAGTAATCAAAGAGCTATATATGATAAGGCTGGTTTAGGATATAGACCTAATTTGAAACAAAAATTTGTCAAAAACTTTTTTAGAAATGAACAAAACAATGATAATGTTACATGTCATTACTGTAACAAGAAGGGACACAAAGTTTTTGAATGCAATTTTAAGAAAATAGATAAGAAGATAAATAGTAAAGGAAAGAAAATTTGGGTTCCTAAAGGAACAATTGTTTATGCTACTAACCATGAAGGACCCAAGAAAGCTTGGGTACCTAAATATAAGACTTAATTATTTTTGCAGGAGTGTCTTGCGGCCAAAAGATCAAAGAGAAAGTGGTATCTCGATAGCGGCTGCTCAAGGCACATGACGGGTGACAAGGATCAATTCATCACCCTTGAAAGCAAAAGAGGAGGAGTAGTTACATTTGGCGACAATGGCAAAGGCCAAATCTTGGGGTTTGGTAACATTCAAATAACTCCCTCCACATATATTGAAAATGTCTTATATGTTGATGGTTTGAAACATAATTTAATTAGCATTAGTCAATTATGTGACAAAGGTTTTAAAGTATCATTTGAATCTTCTATATGCACAGTTTCTAATCCCATTGATAATAGCATTGTTTTTATTGGAAATAGAAATGGCAATGTATACCTGATTGATTTAGACAATTTGTCTACAAGTAATCATTGCCTAGTTGCTAATAATGCTAATATAAATGAGATTGGTTGGTTGTGGCATCGTAGATTAGGTCATGCAAGCACACACCTTATTTCAAAATTAATTAGAATGGATTTAGTAAAAGGACTTCCACAATTAGATTTTGAAAATAATAAAATTTGTGATGCATGTCAATTTGGAAAACAAACTAGAAATTCTTTCAAAACTAAAAATATTGTTTCCACTTCTAGGCCACTTGAACTACTTCACATGGATCTTTTTGGACCTACTAGAACCACAAGTCTAGGAGGAAAGAAATATGGTCTTGTGATTGTAGATGATTACTCTAGATACACTTGGGTATTATTTTTAGCTCATAAGGATGAGACCTTTCCACTATTTTTGAAATTCTTCAAGAAGGTCACAAATGAGAAAAACAACACCATAGTGTCTCTAAGAAGTGATCATGGCACCGAATTTGAAAATCATTTATTTGAAAATTTTTGCATAGAAAATGGCATCCATCATAATTTTTCTGCACCTAGAACACCGCAACAAAATGGTGTAGTTGAAAGAAAAAATAGAACCCTAGAAGACATGGCCCGTACCATGCTATGTGAAAGCAACTTACCAAAATACTTTTGGGCAGAAGCTATAAACACGGCATGCTACATCCTTAATAGAGCTTTAATTAGGCCAATCATTAAGAAAACACCTTATGAACTATGGAATAATAGAAAACCAAACATAAGCTATTTTCATGCATTTGGTTGTAAGTGTTTCATTCATAATAATGGCAAAGATAACCTAGGAAAATTTGATGCAAAATCTGATGAAGGCATATTCTTAGGATATTCAACATCAAGTAAAGCTTATAGAGTATTTAACAAGAGAAACTTAATAGTAGAAGAATCTATTCATGTAATCTTTGATGAATCTTTAGCATCAAGTTCTAAAAAGATTGATGATGAGGAAGATACAAACATTCTAGAAAGAGACATTGAAAAATTAAATATAGATGTATCTTCAGATCATGAACAAGAAGCTAAAGATAATGATTCTCCTAGTGTTGATGTTGTTGATGGAAATCGTAATGATATAGATCTACCTAGAGATTGGAGATATGCCTATGGTCATCCAAGAGAATTAATTATAGGTGATCCATCTCAAGGAGTAAGAACTAGATCATCAATGAGAAACATCAATAATCATCTTGCATTTGTATCTCAAATTGAACCAAAAACTATTGAAGAAGCTGAAAAAGATAATAACTGGATGTTAGCCATGCAAGAAGAATTAAATCAATTCACTAGAAATAATGTTTGGACATTAGTGGATAGACCTAAAGATCATTCTGTAATAGGATCAAAATGGGTATTTAGAAATAAATTAGACGAAAATGGCATAGTAATTAGAAACAAAGCTAGATTAGTTGCAAAAGGATATAATCAAGAAGAAGGAATTGATTTTGATGAAACTTTTGCACCTGTAGCTAGACTTGAAGCAATTAGATTGTTACTTGCATTTGCATGTCATATGCATATCAATTTATTTCAAATGGATGTTAAAAGCGCATTTTAAATGGATTTATAAAAGAAGTTTTTGTTGAACAACCACCGGGATTTGAAGATCATGAATTTCCAAATCATGTTTTTAAATTACACAAAGCACTATACGGTTTGAAACAAGCACCTAGGGCTTGGTATGAAAGATTAAGTAAATTTCTGATTGAAAATGATTTTGTAAGAGGAAATGTCGATAAAACACTATTTTTGAAAAAAAAGACAAAGATTTATTAGTAGTACAATATATGTTGATGATATTGTTTTCGGTGCTACTAACAATTTGTTATGTCAAGAATTTGCAAAGTTAATGCAGGGTGAGTTTGAAATGAGTATGATGGGAGAACTCAACTTCTTCCTAGGACTTCAAATCAAACAAAGCAAAGATGGAATCTTCATCAATCAAGCCAAATACACAAAAGAACTGCTCAAGAAATTTGGAATGGAGTCAATCAAACCACTTGGGACACCTATGAGTCCTTCGTGCAAATTGGACAAAGATGAAGATGGTAAGAAAGTAGATCAAAAATATTACAGAGGTATGATTGGATCTCTTCTTTACTTAACTGCTAGTAGACCAGATATTATGTTTGCAGTATGTCTATGTGCTAGATTTCAATCTGAACCTAAAGAATCTCACTTAATTGCTGTAAAAAGAATTTTAAGATATTTAAGTGGAAC
>UESW01004925.1:536975-553181 GCA_900491605.1 Calamus simplicifolius | reverse complement strand
AAATTATTTCACTGTTCTTTTGGTCTCTTTTTCTCTGAAGCTACTTTGGTCCTTGCCAGCAACATCCTTAGTTCAGATTATCTAATTTAGATCTGCAAACATGCTCTTTTATTCACAGAAGGTGGCCTTTAAGATTAGAGTTGTTTTAGATGTCTGCAAATATTTTCCTTCACAATTGTTATGGCTAACTTCTATGCATAATTTTGAGAGCATGAAATCTTATTGGAGGGAAGGTTTCTTCCACTTCAGTTTAAATTCACTCTTATCTTTTGGCCTTCACAGGTATGGAAGTTTGTTTAAAACACACATATTGGGAAGTCCTACGGTCGTGTGCATGGATCCGGAGCTCAACAGATACATTCTTATGAATGAAGGGAAGGGCCTTGTTCCTGGCTATCCCAAATCCATGCAGGATTTACTGGGTAAATGGAACATTGCAGCTGTTCATGGTCCTCTCCACAAGTATATGAGGAGTGCTATACTCAGTCTCATTGGTCCCAATGTGATCAAAGACCAATTAGTTTCAGAGATCGATGTGTTCTTGAGATCCTACCTCAGCAACTGGAGTGGCAAAGTCATTGATATTCAGGAAAAAACCAGGGAGGTTGGTAGGACTAGACCACCTAATTAAACAACAGAACTATTTCATCTCCATTAATAATTTTAGAGATCAGTTCTCCATATCTAGCTTTAACTTCAATAACCAAGAAGCAGAGGACCTCATGACACTGACACCACTTGTAGAGACTGAGAAAGAACGTAGAGATTTTGGAAACCACAGTCCATGCGTCGTAGTCTAGTTCTGTTCTTGTTATGATTTACAACCAGTCTTAGCTTTGTAAGAGATCGCAGAGAGAACAAAACTCTTCTCCATTTCGTAATTAGAACAGAGAGAAAATAAGGCACGAAAAAAAAAAGGAGATGTATATTGCACTCACAGTACTTTCTGCAATGAAATTAAAAGAATTTTGAAAGATGATATCTTTTGCTATTCAATTCCAGGTGTGGTGTCTCTCAGCCTTGAAGCAGATTGCTGGCATTGAGTCTGGTCCGCTTTCTAATGAACTGAAACAGAGTTCATGAACCTAGTTTTAGGAACTCTGTCCTTGCCTACAAACTTTCCAGGCACAAATTACCACCGCGGAATCCAGGTATATTAGCCCTCCGCAGCTCTCCCAAACTTATTACCCGGTTGCTTGTATTTTATACTGGACTATTTCTGCAGGCAAGAAGGAAAATTGTAAGCATACTGAAAAGATTAATTAAGGAGAGACGAACCTCGCCAAGCTCCTCAAATTACATGCTCGACTCCCTCCTAAGAAATGACGATGACATGAAAACAAAACTCAATGATGAGCACATTATTGATCTCTTCATCACCCTCCTCTATTCAGGGTTTGAAACTGTTTCTACCACTTCAATGATGGCTATCAAGTACCTAAATGAACACCCAAGAGCTCTGGAAGAAATAAGAGTAAGAAAAATGTTAATGCGGTCCTAGTTATCTTTTAAGCCACTCAGTATCTTACGTTGTTTTGTTTTTAATTAATCGATTATTTTGAATTCCAGAATGAGCAACTTGACATCAGAAAAGGGAAGTCACCTGAGCACATATTAGAATGGAATGACTACAAATCTATGAATTTTACTCGTGCGGTTAGTAGATGAGTTCAGCGTGGGCTTTCCTTTAGGATGTAATGAAGGCAGTGCTTTAGTCTTACAGACCAGTCATATACTTTCTTGCAGGTAATCTTTGAAACTTTGAGATTAGCCACAGTTGTTCATGGGGTGCTGAGGAGAACAACTCAGGATATGGAAATGAAAGGTCGGCAACTAACTGAATTGAGTAAAGTGAAATGAGCCACCTTAGCTTTGATGTACTCTCTGGTTTCTGGTCTCAGAATCTAAACAGAGGAACTGCTTATATTATAAGCTTTGGTAGTTTATTAGATCTTGCTTTCTTCTTGTAAACTATTGGCAGATTACCATTCTCTTACATGCCATACATTATAATGTTATCAGGATACATTATTCCGAAAGGATGGAGAATCTATGTGTACACAAGGGAGATCAACTATGATCCTTCCATGTATCCCGAACCTTTGGAGTTCAATCCTTGGAAATGGCTGGTGAGAGAGCACAAGACTTGCTACTGAAATATTGTGTGGTGCTCATCTTATTTACTTTTATAAGCCAGTGCACTAAACTCTCTTTGATAAGTTTTTCGTCACCAATAACAGGATAAGAACCTGGAATCTCACCAGTACTTCCTGGTATTTGGGGGAGGTGGTAGGCTGTGCCCGGGGAAAGAACTGGGGATGGTAGAAGTTGCAATGTTTCTTCACCACTTTGTGACCAAATACAGGTCTGTCTGCATTATTTTGATTTTTAACTTCTCGAAACTCCATATTCTTTAGGACATTTACTTCTACTCTGTTTGATCTGCCTCCCTGATCTTCTCTTGTTCCATCGATTATGCTGCTGTGGTCTGCACGTCGGCCTGTTTCTCTTCCTGTTATTGTCTGAACTCCCTAATTGGAGAGATTCCTGTTGTGTATTTTCCGTTTTCTTTTGGCACTGCCTGGTTTCTATCCGTTATTTTTCTCTTCTTATTTCATTAATTCAATGAAATGCAGGGCAGTTTATCCATCATTTTGTGCAAGTGAATGTTATTTATAATCATACTTGTTGGCATTCGAATTTGGTCATCAAACGGTAACAAACAAACTATCTTTACTTGGATAATAAAGTACTTCTTCTAGCCAAACTATTTACTTTTCTTGCAAGTAAAAAAGAGTGTAAGGGGCCCTGAATCGAAAACCCTTCAACGCTCAAATCAGTCAAGGTGGATGGAAAAGAATCTCAAAGCATTGAGATGAACTATATAAGATCTAAGCAAGGAGTGAGAATCTATTTTACCTTATAAGGTCTTAGACTGCTTTTTATAGATGTGAAGGAGTCATTGTTGGAGCCAGGTAAGGAGTGTCTTAATCATAATAGAAGAAGTTGGCATTGTGACGGAGGCAAATTTTTCCAATAAAGCTTTCTTTCCTTGTGAAGATGTCCATACGATAGTTGACCACTATGTATGGTTAAGCTTAAGTCCATACTTAAATCACAAATATAGATTGAACCTTTGTGTAATTGATCTACCTCAAGTTCATTTGGCTCTTGCCCGATTATTCAATAATCTCATATGAGTCTTCTTCAAAGTGAGCTCATGAATATTAGCCCGTTCTTTGATTGTCAGCTTGGGTTGAGCTCAATGATTTGTTGGTATTGGTCAATCCTAAGGTTTTATTAATTTCATCTGTTTTTGAGTTTGAAGAGATCTTTCATTAATTTTGAATTAGCTTAGAGAGTTACTGAAGGAGACTCCGTCTGATATCAAGCCTTTTAAGTCAATGCTAGAAACTTGATGAAGGGTTGACAATCAAGGTTCGTGCCCATATTTGAGGAAGCTTATCGATCATGGTTGGTATTCGAATTTAAGCTTTGCCAATCAAGATCAATGCTTGGATTTGAGAAGGCTCTATCAATTAAGGTCATACTTAGACTTAGATAGTGTTTGATAGAAAAAATATTATCCATGGATAAGTATATGGGATAGAGTTTGTCCCCTAGCTATCCCTAGGGATATCCCTTGACTATCCTATTGATCATATCAAATGCAAAAAGGTAATCCATAGGATAACCTTTTTTACTCTTATTTGGAGGGATAACCAGCTATTCCTGCATTCTCTAGAGAATAAATTGAGGGGATATCCCATGGTTAATCATGGTTAACCATGGATTATCCCTTTGGTTAACTTTATTCCCAGCTATCCCTTATAGTTATGGCTTTTGGGGATAAGAGGAGATATCCCCTTATCCCCTATTTCAAACACTACCTTAAGAAAACTCTGCTAATCAAGGTTGGCACTTATATTTGAAGAAGCTTTGCAAATCAAGGTCGGTGATTGGACTTGAGGAAGCTTTGTTAATCAAAATTGGCACTCGAACTTAAGGTAGCTCTATCAATTTAGTTCAACACATAGCTTGAGTAAGCTCTATCGATCAAGATTGGTGCTCGAATATAGGAAAGCTTTGCCAATTAAGGTCCAAGTCCAAACTTGAGAAAGCTTTACCAATGAAGGTTAGTGCCCAGACTTAAGGAAGCTCTTCAAGTTAACTAATTTAGATCATCAACCTTAACTCTTTAGGTCAGCTAATTTAGGTCATAAACTATTGCCTTTCAGTTTAGTTAATTTGGTCATCACGACTCTTCATGTAGTTGATTTAGGTCACCGATCATAGCTTTTTAGATTAACCTTTACTCTTTAGGTTTTTAATAATTCTGCCTCTGCCTCGAATATGCTCCATGACTATTCCTGACCAATTTGAGCATATCTCATGCCTACTTAAGCATTGTTTCTTGATCTTTTATGTTAGGCATCATGGCTTGTGCCTATTTGAGCATTGCTAACTCCTTAATATATTATCTTATGTGACATGCCTGGATACTTTTGCTTAATTTCTATAGATGATGCCCATACATTGATGTTCAAATCTAGCTATCGCTCGCCAATGGATGTACTATCTTTTCTAGAAAGGTAGAACACCTCTTTCAACCAAATTATCCACCTTCCTATAAGAGAAAAAGGGAGTGTAAAGAGGCTGGAAGTCACTTTTTGAGAAAAACCCTTTAACCCTCAAGTTAACTGAAGTGGACAAAAAAGAATCCCAGAGCTCTAGGATGAGCTACCCAATATCTAAGAAAATAGTGAGAATTTATTTTACTTGTGAGGTCTCAAGTTGTTTTTATAGACACAAATTAATGTTAATGTTGGATTCATGCTAAATAGCTCTGATGATCATGATCCCCATATGATATGGTGGTTAGGGAGAGCTATTCTCCTAATAGATTGGTTGATTTCTTCTCAAATTAGTTTTTAACAGGTAAGGAGAGTCTTAAGTGAAGAAGGTAACTTTTTCTAGCAAGGCTTTCTTCCCTCATGAGAATATCTGCACAATGGTTGACCACTTCATGTTGACCCTTGATTCTACCATGTATCACCATAGAATTAGTTAGACAAATCGGGACACATCAATATTATGTAACTACAATCAATGAATATTATTCTTTTAGTTTTCTAGCTCCTAAACTATAATAAATTAACCAATAAAATGAGGTGCTTGTGGTTCATTCACATAAATAAATATGCTGCAAACCTTTAGGGTACTTTCGTCACCTTGCGTCTTAATAATGAACCAACCATTAGGTCTCATTTTTCAAGCAAATTCTAGTCTCATTTTTTTCCTGCCACAAATTCAAGTCATTGGGCCTATTTACATTTTCAAACTCTACTCATTTATCATAGCCTTTTTTTTCAGATAAAGCTGTTCATTTATTGTATCATTCCATGGATGTTATTGCTGCAGATGGGAAGAAGTTGGAGGTGATAAATTGCTGAAATTTCCAAGAGTCGAAGCACCTAACGGGCTACATATCCGGATATGGGACTATTGAATTCATATTATATGCAGATCTAGAAATGTTTACTCACCAATAAGCAAAAACAAAACTCTGCCTATCTTTGGTAGCTGAATAAATGAGAGAAGAAAATGACCATCATATATCTGAATTTTCTTCTCTTCCTTTCTGCAAAGCTATTGTGTCATCAGGAGCTAAACACAACAATGGTAATGATGCAGAACATATGGGCAGGAATTTTTTCAGGCCTGCCTTTAATAAGGAGTGACCTAAAGAAGATAAAAAAGCTATTTGCTAAAGAGGCAAATAATGAGACATTGGGCTATTTCAACTTTGGTGATGCATAGAAGCACAACCATAGTGCACTTGCTTCACCTTTGTATCAGCCACAGTGGAAGAACAATGCTTTGAAATTAGAACAAAGGGTATTAGCGTGGTACTACCATTGCCTAAACTCTTTAGAGCCTCTGTCTAACTATCCCGAGTCCGGTAACCTTGGTCTGCCATTCACATGTGCCCTATTAAAATCAAGATAGAAGTAAATTGGAAGGCGTGTCTTACCATCCTAAGCATGAATTTAGCCCTCAGCAAAACGATTCCCAGGTTGAAAAGAACTCGTCTTGGTTATTAGCTCAAAAGGAAAAGACTTTGTGCATTGGAGGCTGATGCACAAAGCGAGCACTGCGTGCTCGGATGCGCGCCCGTGCCAAAGATTTTTCCTAGCTCAAAATCCACAGGCCCAACTGATACTTGGAACGTCTAGATTTCGGTAAATGCAAATATGTTTACATTTAAATATTCATTATAATATTATTTCAATAAAAGATTTAAATTTTAATTTTTAAACTTCATAAAGATCTCCCCACCATCAACTCCAAGACCTCTTCTGAACCCATTCAAAGTCCGGTTCGTGCTAGGCC
Organism: Calamus simplicifolius; assembly: GCA_900491605.1. Lineage (NCBI taxonomy): Eukaryota > Viridiplantae > Streptophyta > Magnoliopsida > Arecales > Arecaceae > Calamus > Calamus simplicifolius. Next base: position 546,788 of record UESW01004925.1, on the reverse strand, counting down.
AGCTGTCTAACGGGCCTGTTGAAGGGAGTCGAAGCTCATGCCATTTTCACCGGTTGCACTTCTCGCGCTTCTGAGCCTATTTGAAAAAGCTGGAGCTATTTAGTTACAAAAAGTAGGGAGGATTTTTTTCCTAATAATTTTTTCCTAAAAAATACAAAACAAAGTTTTATGTTCATATATATATATATATATATATATATATATATATATATATATATATATATATATATATATATATATATATATATATATATAACTTGAAAATATGTTTTATAGTCCGAAAATAACTCTAGATTATTTTTCATTATTTTTTAAAAATAAAGCAATGTTAATTTTCTCATTTATTCTATTACCATACATTCATCACTCATCATTACCTTCATTATCAACAAACCTTCACCACCCACCACCGCAATTGCTATAACCATCATCTCTGTCATACTTTCATCACTATTATTCTTTCACTACTTACTATTAGCACTACTACGATCATCACCACTATTCCTCAACCACTAATCCCTCTATCATTCCCAACTACCCAATAGCTTCACCACACCGCCACCACCACCAACTACTCTTCATTACCAACCACTAGCACCCATTAGTACCATCACAACTTCACCATTCATCATTAGTATGACGATGACTACCCCATCACCAAACCTCCACTATGATTATCCCTGTTCGCCCTTTATTACTATCATTATCATATTTTCACTATGATCACCATCCTCGACCACTACTACACTTTCATCTCTCATTATTATTATCATCATCATTTTTTTTTTTTGTTACAGGCGGGCGATCACACCACTCTGGCGCGAGTCAAACTCGAAAGATCAGAGTACAAAATTTGCTGCAAAATGATAGGATAAGGGACACCAGACGACCAAACCCACTGACCGGGATGATGAGCAACAGTGGAAGCGACCCAATCAGCCGCAGCATTAGCTTCACGATAAATGTGACGAATCTCAAGGGCACATGTAGCCTGAAGAGAGCCAATGATATCCCTGATCAGGGGATTCAGAAGAGAAAAAGAATCCCCCTCCCGCCTAATCCACCGGATAATCATAAGAGAGTCTCCCTCAATAATCAATCGACGATAGCCCAAATGTCTGACAGCATAAGTGATACTAGCCCATGCAGCCTAAAGTTCTGCCATAAGGACCGAAATGTCAATGGAGCTGTGACCGCCAGCCGCAAGTAACTGACCCTCAGACCCCGAATGACAAACCCTGATCCAGCAATACGATCGGAAATGGAACCATCGAAGTTCACTTTGACGTAACCCAGGGGTGGGGACTCCCAAGAGACGAATACCGTAGAACGGTGCGCTGCGGAAGCAGCAGGGGAGTCCCAGTGGACAGGCCCATCATTATGAACTCCAAAATGACAGTGAGTGTACTCCTTTGCATGAAAAAGAGAACGGCGGATGATCACATGAGGTGAGGCTGTCTCCTTAGCAAAGATAATCTGGTTCCGAGTCAACCAAATATGATAAGCCAAATAGGCAGATAAAACACCCTGGAAACAGGGGCCACCCCGGGTGACCAAATGGATAGCCTGCAGGGACGAAAGCCGGATAGGGCCCTCCTCCAACAACCAAGGGGTAAAATGAGTCCTCTACCATATCTGAGACGCACGCGAACACAAGAATATGACATGATCAATAGATTCATCCTGCAGCCCACATATCAGACAGAGAGGCAATATGGAGAGACCACGATCAGCCAGGAGGGAACAGGTAGGTAGGCGATCCCACATGAGCTTCTACAAAAAGAGCTGAACCCTAGGGTGAACTGGCAAACGCCAAATCCAAGCAACATCACCAAGGTCCGAAGATCGAGATCGAAACCGGGCCGCCAGATCCCTAATGGGGGCGTAAGGAAGACAGGATCGATGCCAAAGTCTAATATCCGGACCAGCTGAACGGGCAAGAGGCATGGCGAGAATCCTATGAGCAAGCTCAGCCCCAAACAGACGAGACACCATAGGAGCGTTCCATCCAACAGTCTCCTGGCAAATCAAGGATGAAACAAGCAGAGAGGGTTCAACATCAGAGCTGATAAAGGTCGGCCAATGAGATAACGGAAGATCAGTTAGCCAAGTATCCTAAATAACATCAACTGAAGTCCCATCCCCAATCATGCAATGGATATCAGACATAATAGTAGGGGCAATCTAGTAGATCGCACGCCATAAACAGGAACATCCTCGAGGAATACTCACAGATGATCCAGAAGTCCAGCTACCATATCTGCCATGCATGACAGTACTCCAGAAACAGTGGGGGTCCAAAGGAATATGGAAGAATGTCTCGCAATAATAGCCTCACGACGGAGTACCAAGGACTAAATCCCAAGACCGCCCTCATATGTAGGCAAGCAGACCATATCCCTAGCCAATAGATGGATGCCGTGGCCCCCCTGCATAGATGCCTAGAGAAAGTCCCGTATACGTCTCTCAATCCGGCGGAGGCAAGTAGTCGGGATCAATGTATTGGATAACAAATAGAGTGGAAGCGAAGTAAGGATAGATCGGATCAGAGTGATACGCCCCATCATAGAAAGACCCAAAACCTGCCAGCGGTCCAAACGGGCAGCAATCTGATGATCAAGGTCCATAAAGTCCTGCTGCCTGGCCCGTCGTCCCGAAATAGGGGTACCCAGATAGATCAATCGATCAGTAATAGACGAGATCCCTAACAACTAGGAGATTGCAGCACGGCAACGGGGAGAGGTCGAAGGACTGAAACAGAGGGTGGATTTCTGCAAATTGACCTGTTACCCCGAGGCCCTACAATAAGCCAAAATGATAGCAGAACAGGCGGCTGCATTCTAAACAGAAGCTGGGCTAAGCAAGATACAGTCATCAGCGAAGAGGAGATGAGTGAGAGGAGGTCCATGTGGCCTAGACATGTAAGGTTGCAAAAGAGATGCTCCAACCGCCTGATTAAGAGCACGAGAAAGATCATCAGCACACAGAACAAACAAGAACGGAGAAAGAGGGCATCCCTGATGGAGACCAACAGCTGAGGAAAAAAACTCCGTCGGACTACCATTAATGATAATAGAAAAAGTGAGCCCTTGGACACAAACCATAACCCACTCAATGAATAAATCATCAAACCCAAACTCCTGAAGCGTGTAACAAAGAAACATCCAACTCATCCGATCATAAGCTCTCTCCATATCTAACTGAACGCCATGAGAGACTGTCGATAAGTGGCACGCTGGAGGTCATGCATAAACTCCTGGGCAATAAGAACATTATCCGAGATACTGCGCCCATGGATAAAAGCTCCCTACTCCAGAGAGATCAAATGGGGAATCACTCCCTGCAATCGGATAACCAGGATACGAGCACAGACTTTATATAGGGTGGTGCACAAGCTGATCGGCCGAAAATGCTGAGGGAGCAGAGCATTCTCTCTTTTAGGGATCAGAGCTAGAAAGGTCCTCTGCCAATCAGAAGGAATAGATTTAGTAGAGAAAATAGACTGAATAGCCAAAATAACGTCCCGCCCAACTATATCCCAGTAGTAACGGAAGAAGAAAGGCAGAAATCTATCAGGACCAAGAGCTTTATCCGGTCTCAAAGCCCAGAGCGCAGCACGAATCTCCTCCGCTAGGACCTCCCGAGTCAGAAGACCATTTTCATTATCTGAAACCCTAACATCTCGAGAAGCAGTGGTAATGGGAGAGTCAGAGCCAGTAACCTCCGACCAGTGGGACTGAAAGAAATGGAGAATATGCTCCCGAATAGCCCCCTCATCATCAAGGATATTACCATCCGCATCACTAATACGCCGAATCCGATTGGTAGCACGCCTAGCTACAGTGGCATGGTGAAAGAACCTAGTGTTGCGATCTCCTTCCTGAATCCACTGTACTCAGGACCGCTGACGCCAATAAGTCTCCTGCTGCCGAAGCAAGGAATGATGCAGTGACAAACTACTCCTAAGAGTCTGAAGACCATTCTCAGATAGCTGACCCTTCGCATCCTCCTTCGCCTGAAGAGTAGAAATATCAGCTTCCACAGCCTGAACTTGCTGCATAAGATCCCCCACCTCTCTCCTGTGCCACCTGAGGAGTCTACGCTTAGTGAGCTCTAAGCTGCGGGTGAGACGATAAGTAGGATTCCCTCTGACAGGCATATGACACACCTGACTAATCAAGGACCGGGTCGAAGAATAATACATCCAAAACTGCTCAAACCGAAAAGGCCCCCGTCTATGATTAGACAGATCAGTAGAGATGAGGAGGGGACAATGGTCAGACGCAATCCGCAGGAGATGAGTAGTAGTAGCACAGGAAAAGGACTGCGTCCAAGATGATGAGGCCAAAGCCTGATCCAATCGCTCCTACACCCGAGCAGATCCACTTTGGTTATTACACCAAGTAAACTGCAGCCCCAAAAAACCCAGATCAAAACGCCGAAGAGATGAAGGAGCGAAACTCCATGGAGCTAGGAGAATCCACAAATCGACGCCCCCACGCTTCTCAGAAGCATCCAAAATACAATTAAAATCACCCACAATAAGAGTGGGAAGGCCCTGGCCTAATAAAGTGAGAATCTCCGACCAAAGGCCACGCCGCTGATGAAAATCAGTACTGGCATAGATTCCCAGAATTAGCTAGGGCGGAAAGATCCCCTCATAAATAATCAGGGCCACCTGCTGGTGACTATGATGAAATGCATCAACACGGATAGCAGGGCTCCGCCAGAGAGCCATAATACCCCTAGAGAGACCATTAGCTTCGACAGCATAAGAAGACCAACAATGGGAAACTCGCCGCCGAAACCGTTGAAGACTTAGCCCCGACAGACGAGTTTTCAACAAAACACATATATCAAAATGATGAATCTGCAGAAGCCTACCAAAGGAGGAGCAAAAGGATGGTTTCAACGCTCCTCGAACATTCCAAATAAGAATCTTCATAAGATAAAAAGCAAAAAACCTTAGGCCCCACCATGAGCCCCCATCATAATCATATCTGACTGGTCTCCCGAATCAAGATGCGTCAACTGGGGTCCCTGATCCGGCATCTAGCTAACAACCTGATCATGGAGAGCCGACTGCTAGACTGAGTCCATAGGAACGACATCACTCCGATCCAAAAGGGAGATTCGTCTTCCTGCGCGACAGAAGGAGAAGCTGCTATAGCAACTTTCAGAGCAGTGAGGGCAGTCACATGAGCATCTGCACCCTGGGGGCCCAGTGGCAGAGGAGGAACAACTTCCACTAATGGACCTTGACCAAGAGTAGACACCCCATAGCCCTTATCTTTTAAAACCTTATCTTTTAAAACCTTAGGGGGCAACTTAGGCCCAATGACCTCCACAGCCCGGGCTCGTTTTAGGGAGGCTAGATTAGCATCATCCCGGGCCTTAGGGCATCCGGCCCAGTGATCCAAGCCAGTAAGGCTAAATGGATTAGCAGCCACTTTCCCATTGACAACCAGCTGAGTACCAAACTCAGAAGAGGAATCAGTTTCCTTAGCCACGGGAGTTTGAGAAGAGGAATCAGTTTCCTTAGCCACAGGAGTCTCAGCCATGAAATGAACAACTGGTTTTGAAGACAGCTGTTTCTCCTTCAGCTTGAGAGGGAGATTGTTCTTTTTTCTTTCTTTTGAAGCTTTCTGAATCTTAGGGTGATTCACTAAAATGAAGGAACTCCCAGAAGAAGCCACAGGAACTGAAGTAAAAGACAATCCAAGAGCTACAGTAACCAGCACGGACGAAGTCTCCCGGCACGGTGGCAAATCCTCTTGGGACTTAGCCTGGATCTCATCCTCCAGGATAATAGCCACATTAGGGATGGAGGGCGACAGCACAACCTTCCTTCGAGACGTCTTTCCCGACTTCTGCCATCCAACCTCCTCATCCAAAGAAACGGAGTTGGCCTTGCCTGAAGACTCCACTGCTCTGGCCTTGGCTGTGAACTCCATAATAGGGGATGGCTTCCGATATCGAAGCGCGGCCATCCAAGGGCCGAACTGTGGAGCTGCTGTAGTGGACCCCGGAGCCATTGAAGAGGAACAAGGTCATGACAGATGGAGAGATCCACAGTGAGAGCAAATGCAATCAACGTGCTTATACGCGAATTGTTGCCAGAAGGGGGAACCGTGAGCTCTGAACCTTGCCCCCGGCCGGAGTGGCTTGCTCAGATCCACCCTAACGCAGGCTCGAGCAAAACTTCACCTCCGTCTCTCCTTCATGAAAGCATCGGCCTCCACATACTCACAAGCCACCGATAAGATGCTGCAGAGGTTTCCTCATTCCAGTATTCCAGCGGAAGGTTGGGAAGACGAATCCAGAGCAGAGCAGTCTTCACAGCATCTTCCGCAGGGACAACGTCCGGTCTCCAAACATCCATCGCCAACGGCTGGCCATTCACGACCTAGGGCTGCCGCAGGGCAGCGTCTCTTGCCTCCGGGAGCTCAAACTTGAGCAAGGCAATTCGGTGGGCAAGGGAGATGGACTCAATCCGGCCCGCAAGACCAGCCCGACGGAGTTCCCTAATCACAGCTTCAGGAGGAACCCATCGAGACAAAGTACGGATGATCAAACCAAAGGATAACCAGTCCTGAGCCTCCTGGTCAATCGCCGCCGTAGGAAGCTGAATGATGTCCAAAAACTGAAGCTCCAGCATAGCAACTTTAGCAAGTTACAGCGACGGAACAGACCACGTGAATAGACTACCTTCCTTACCGCTTACCACCATGGTCACCGTACGTGCCATCCATCATCATTATCACTCCTTCGATCACTTTTCATTACTATTACCATCACATACGCACCATCCACTATCACCACCGATGCCACCCACTATCACTTGCAACCCTATAATAAGCTTTCTCTATCACTTACTATTATTCCTTTAACACCAGCTTATGATCTTTATTTTTTTAAATTTTAAAATAATTTTTATTTTTAATAAATGAATGTGCATCTTAATTTTTTATAGAAACAAATGATAACGTGGGAGAGATGGAAAACAGAAAATATTTTCTCACGTTTCTATAAAAACAAATGAAATCTTGGTAATTGGATATCGCGTCCCGCGCGCCTTGACAAGCAACTTCTCGCAAAGCCCTTGTTGTCCCAGTCTCCGAACGGCCACCGACGGTTCGGATTCTAATTCAAGACATCTCATGGTTACAGCAGCCATGTCACAGCCGTTGGATTTGTGGTTTCCTCAGATATATCCCAGTGTCGTGGTTGATCGGACAGCATGAACAAGGAATGCACTTCATCGGCCTTATACGGCTCAGACACGGTCATTTGGAGTGAACACATAATACCGCTACCTTGCAACAAATTAAAGTCAATCCAAATTCTTTATGATTACCAATCATATGATTTCTAAAATTGAAATACCTAAATATATAGGATATCTATGTTTGATTCAAACCATAATTTGATTGCAAATTGCTAGTATCTTATACCAGTACGTTTGATTGGCAAGCTAAATTATGAGTGAAATAAAATTTCAAAAATATCTTGATTTTTAAAACTAAAAAAAATCAAAAAATAATATTTTAAATGTAATAATTATATATAATATAAAATATATAATAATAAAAATATGTTATTTGTATACAATATAATACAAATTATCATTAATAATATTATATAAAATATCACAAGCAAACTATAATAGAATATATTATAAAATATATAATAATATTATTATAGTTATATATTGCGTATATTATAATATATTTTATAATAAATAATTATTTAAACATATACTATAGAAATTAAATATTTATAAATATAACATACAAAATATTATTAATAATATTAATAATACTATTGAATATAATAATTAATATATAATAGTATCATAATAATAATAACTATATATTTATTTTATTAATAAAAATAATAATATATTTATAAAATAAATATAACATAAAATAATGATGCAATATTATTACTGATATGGCTGATCCAACGCCGTCAGAATAAACGGTAACGATGATTGATAGAGGCTCTCTCGGCCTCCTGAGCCCCCCTCAGTATCGGACTTCGAGCCACAGCTCCCGAGCTCTATGAACAGTATCTCAACCCCCGAGACCCCCTCGGTCTCGGGCTGCATGAACAGTGCTCGGCCTCGAGTTCCAGTCTCGGCCTCGAGCCACAGCTCCCGGGCTCTATGAACAGTATCTCAACCCCCGAGACCCCCTCGGTCTCGGGCTGCATAAATAGTACTCGACCTCGAGTTCCAGTCTCGGCCTCGAGCCACACCTCCCGGGCTCTATGAACAGTATCTCAACCCTCGAGACACCCTCGGTCTTGGGCCGCATAAACAGTGCTCGGCCTCGAGTTCCAGTCTCGGCCTCGAGCCACAGCTCCCAGGCTCTATGAACAGTATCTCAACCCCCGAGACCCCCTCGGTCTCGGGCCGCATGAACAGTGCTCGGCCTCGAGTTCCAGTCTTGGCCTCGAGCCATAGCTCATGGGCTCTATGAATAGTATCTCAACCCCCGAGACCCCCTCGGTCTCGGGCTGCATGAACAGTGCTCGGCCTCGAGTTCCAGTCTCGGCCTCGGGCCACAGCTCTCGGGTTCTATGAACAATATCTCAACCCCCGAGACCCCCTCGGTCTCGAGCTGCATGAACAGTGCTCGATACGTGGTCTGGCCCTTGAGCCTAGCAACCTACAGCCGTGGGCCACCTGGCATGCCCATGTGGTCCGCCGCACATCCGTAGCAGCGTGTAGCCATACCTCATAACGGCATATGGTCCATCACATGTCCGCGACTGTGCATGACCATACCCTGTTATAGCATACGGTTCACCACCTGCCTGCAACTGTGCGTGGTCACATCTGGCAACGACGCGCACCAGGTATGACCACAGACGCCAGACACCTGTGAAGCCGTACTGACAGGTGACGCAGGACACCTCCGATATGCACGGTGACGGTACGACCTATCACTGTCAGCCTCATCTTTTTGTCCATTATTGAACGAGATACCTTGAAATTAGCAGCAATCTTCCGAAATGGAAGGGTGTATCTTCGAATAGGTATAAAAGTGCACACTCTCACTATAAGTAAGATCCAAGAACTCTGGTTTTTCTAGCTTCTTCTACTAGTTAAACCCTAACTTTTAGCTTCCTTTTGCTAGTCAGTTCTCGTCTGTTCCCGAGTGACTAACTTGAGCGTCGAAGGGTCCCCACCGGAGCATCCGGTCTCTGAGGACTTTTCTTGCAGGAGTCCGGCGAGGAGGACGTCCATTTTCCCGGTGTTTGAAGAAAGTGACTCAGTGTCAATAGATTGGTGCGCCAGGTAGGGGGAAGAGAAAGATATCGAACCAGCAGTCTGCAACCTCTCTCTCCCCGAGTTCCTGAGCCATGGTGATGACCCGTGCGAAAGGGGTCTCTGTCAGTTGCGCTGGGGGGCAGCATCAAGGAGCTGATCCACTGGCGGTTGGCCCCTCAGCTCCCCCAACCGGTGTCCTTGCATCACCGCATCTCCAGAGGGTTGGACCTTTTGCTCCCCCGATCGATGTCCCTGCGCCTCCTCCACAGCAGTTGTAGAAAGACCGGCTTGCCGCCCTAGCCATGCAAGTTCAGTCCTTGGCGGTGGTGGTTCAAGGTCTGCAGCACCAGCAGGCAGCCCCGCGACAGCCGGAGCCATCCCCATCGGTTCCAGGGGTGGTGCAACCCAGCCAGCATTCCTTCCGAAGGAGATCGCCAGTTTCGAAAGCTCGCCACCGCCATGCCTCGCCCAAGCCTCACCACCGGGGATCCTCCAAGAGACCCCGATCGCCTTCTCGTCATGCCAGTGTTTCTTCC
>UESW01004925.1:483705-530792 GCA_900491605.1 Calamus simplicifolius | reverse complement strand
TTATAACTTTCTGTAATAATTTTGCGAGCCTTAATTATTATTAGCATTAATTATTATTTCTTAGTATTAAAAATTATTCTTATATTAGATTATAGTGTATGTAAGTATATCTTGGCATGTCATAATAATTGGGCATGAAATCAAGATGTTAATTCAGGGTTGACACAGGGCTTACGCACTCATTATAAAGGTCAGGTTTAGGTCCAAGCAAGCCTGGCTAATAACAACTATCTGTACATAGAACCACCATCTATGTAAAATAAGCATGTGTGTTATATCCCTTAGTGATATATGGTTGGCACTAATGGAGGAAAGAAAAGGGTGCTGCAAGCTCAACTTCCCACATTTAGTTCACTTTGCGTTCTATCATGTAACAAAAAACCCATCATAACATCAGCACGAACAGCAAGAAAATATAGGAGATGGTAAGCTTAACAAGTGCCATTGAGGCTTCTACTTTTCCTGTTCATAGGTATGGTGAGGTTAAATTTAGACCTCGGAACCATAGAGACGTGCAATATTCAACTAGAAATCAAATGCCAATCTCTTATGAAGTAAAAGAAATCCCTAGTCACAACGTACGTAGCGTAATTCAGAAATATAATAAATAAATATACAAGGCTTCATCACGTTTTCTTTGGGATTCAAATTTACAGAGCAGTCTTGATGTCAGAGAGGAAAAAAAAGTTGAATACTTAATTTCAGGATTAGTATTTAAACATCATATTTAAATATCTATATTACCTTTCTCTTGTTACGGTGCATGTGTAAGCATGGAAATTGAAAAAAATAGCGTGAATACAAAGTCTGATAGCACGATAAAAACATACATATTTAGAGTATGGGAACATATTTTATAATAATAAAAATATCTTCTGCCATGTTAATAAGTATCACATCAAATTTTAAAAAACTAAATTAAAAAATAATATCTATAGTTACTAGTTTTCTTGCTTATTTCTAACCTAGACTATCTTATGATGATGAAAAATATAGATTTATATAACAAATTAGACTAAAACATCATATAGTTCATAATCACTTAATTGCAAGAATATATAATTATTTATTATTTATTATTTAAATTTGGACCAGGCGTGCATTTGATTAAAGCATGAACATGTGCACCTTTAATTTGATGAGCCTTGAAACTGAATAAAGATGCTGAGTGAGGATACGTTCTTTGAATTGAGTTAAAACTACAGTAGGTCTTGATTTTTTTTCCTTATATACACACATAATCATGTTAGTTTTAGACTTTTAAATATGAATTTATTTAAATTATAGGTTTAATTTTGAAATTCAAATCTATATACATGCTGGGTTTATTTTTCTAATAAATGCTATATGGTCTATCCACATTAGCAAGTTACGAGCCTTCACTACTGTTGACCCTAGATTGATTTTGATGCTTACAAAACAATTAAGCAAATACTAATTCTATTTGTTAAGATTGATGCAGCGAAGTACAGATATTTTTCAACTAAGTGTTATCAAGCAAAAATCGTAAGGGAGTGTATTTCATTTTCATTTAATACCGAGAAGCTATCTAATTGATTCTTTGTTGCCTTGGCCATGTGATTTATCTTTGGAGTTAGCTAGTTAGCTAGCTTATCCTTCTGTCTAGCTAGCTGACACATCCGTTAGCTAACTGGCACTTTATCTCCTTGGCATCGGCTGAATGGATCTTATTTTTAGTTAGCTGGATAGCTAGCTGGCCTCTTCCTTGGCTAGCTAGTGTTCCATTTTAGCTAGCTATGTTTGCTGTTAACTTTGCTAGCCGAGCCATGCTTATTTTAAAGCTAGCTAGTGAGCTAGCTTGGCCTCTTTATGAGTTAGCTAGATTTCAATTTTAGTTAACTACCTTTGCCTTATTCACTGTGCCGGCCGAATGCTTGGGAATCAGTTAGCTGACTAGCTAACTTGTTCTCCCTCTTAGCTAGCTGATCTTCACTTTTAGTTAACTATCTTTCACAGTTATTTGCTTGGCCGAACGTCTCTTATTTTGAGCTAACTAGTGAGCTAACTGATGCTTCTCTTAGCTAGCTAGCATACCCTGTTAGTTAACTGCTTTGCATTGATAGCTAACTGCTTTTCTTTGTTAGCTAACTATTTTTCACAGGTTCATTCTAGCCGAGCGATTGCTATTCTTAGTTAGCTGGAAAGCTAACTACCACTTCCTAAGCCGTATGGATTCATTCTCTGGTTAGCTAAAGAGTTGACTATCTTGTGGCTTAGTTAGTTGGGGAGCTAACTATTCCTCTCTTGGCCGTGTGGAAACTTTTCTTAGTTAGCTACGGAGCTAGCTATGTTGGACGGACGGTTCTTCTTGCCATGATTTCTTTTGAGCTGAGTTAGCTGGGGAGCTAACTACTCATTGCTCAGTTAGCTAAAGAGCTAACTTGTCTTATGTTACTGGCCGTTTCCTCCTCCAAGCCGAGAGCTTTTATTTTCTAGTTAGCTGGAGAGCTAACTACCCTATTGTGGCTTCTATTCTCCTGATTGTTGGATGCCTGCTTGGTTAGCTGAATAGCTAACTGCTTCTTGCTTGGTTAGCTGAATAGCTAATTGTTTCTTGCTTAGTTAGCTAGTGAGCTAACTACTCTGTGGCTTAGTTAGCTAGAAGGCTAACTAATAGTTCTTGCCTTTATCTCCTGGCCGTTTTTACTTTGTGGTGAGCTAGCTAAGGAGTTGGCTGCTCCTCCCTGGGACAAGCTTCATGCCATGAGACTTTTTTTTTTGGTTAGTTAGCTAGATAGCTAACTAGCTTACCTTTTGTGGCTGATACCTTTTCCAATTGCCGTGAGATTTCAAATTTAGCTAGCTTCCTAGCTAGCTTGTGGAATTGTTCTTCATCCTGCTCGAGCGTCTTCAAGATTGCCAGCTATCTGGAATTAACTAGATGCCTCTTTGCTTTTGGGCATGCTTTCTCTCTTACTCTCTCTCCTTTTTAATTGATTGCTATTTTCAGTTATACTAACTTTTGATCTCTTAGATTATGGCAAAGATCTTCCTTCCTTAAATGGATTCAGTGCATTCAATGCTTAATGGAAATAATCTCAACGGTTATCTTTTCTTCCCGGTTTACTTTCCATTTGTTTCAAATGTATCTAACGGATATTTTGTTGTTGAATGCTTATAAATAGCTATGATTAGAGGAACAAATTGACAAATCTGAGAAGAGAAAATTAAGAGAAAGAAATCCAAGAAAAAGAGCCTTTATTGCATTTTTTGGAGTATTGAAAAGCAAGATTGTGTGCTTTGAAGTTGAAGATCATTCATTGCTCAAAGGTCGTCCAGATCAATTAAAGCCCTCAAGCAATCAAAGCTTCAGCTACCTCGAAGTTCTTCATTTATTGATGAGGAGTTTCTTCAAAATTTGTAAAGTATATCTGAATATTTGCTCATTGTAGGAGCTACTTATTCTTATTTATGCATAACTCTTGTAAAACGGTTAGTGTTAACCCTTGGTTCTTGTTGGCTTCCTTGTGCCGTACAAACAAGATGACTAGCCTGGTAAGGCTAGGGGTTGGCTTTCTTGTGTCGTTAAACAAGATGACTAGCCTGGTAAGGCTAGGGGTTTGGCTGCCTTGTGCCGTATAAACAAGAGGGCTAGCTGGGAAGGCTAGAGGTTGTAATCATTGTGATACGATTAGTGTAAAATTCCCAAAGTTTTGGGGAGTGGACGTAGGTGCTGAGTTTGACACCGAACCACTATAAATTTTTCTGTGTTTGTGGTTGCTTGATTGTCTGTGTTATTATTCTGTGCACTTCACTACACCGCTGCCAAATTAATTCGAATTAGGGTTAAAACACATATCTGCATTAGTAATTAAATTTTAAATAACCCAATTCATCCTCCTCTGGGTTGCTACATATGGGCAACAAGAGGTATCAGAGGTGCGTACTCTTAATTTCTTGCTTTAATCAGCTTGAGCCAAAGATCAGTAGTAATCCAAATGGGATCTATGTTGATTGAAGGACAATCGACTAATAGACCACCTTTGTTCAGTGGAACAAATTACACATTGGAAAGCATGAATGAAAATCTTCATTCAAGCACTAGATTATGATTTATGGGGAATCATAATTAATAGACCACACACACCCACTATTAAGATTGATAATATTAATATTGCAAAACCTGATCTGAATGGGATGAGCAAGATAAGAAACTAGATCAATTAAATGCAAAAGCTATGAATGTTCTTTATTGTTCTCTTGATGCAAATGAGTTTAATCGCATATCTACTTGCATGTCTGCTAAAGAAATCTGGGATAGACTTGAAGTCATCTATAAGGAAACAAATCAAGTCAAGGAATCCAAAATAAATCTGCTTGTTCATAAGTATGAATTATTTAAGATGGATTCAGCTGAAAATATTACTGATATGTTTACAAGATTTACTGATATTATTAATGGACTGAAAAGTCTTAGAAAGTCTTATGCTAACGGTGATCTTGTTAGAAAAATTTTAAGATCTTTACCTAGGTCATGGAAAGCCAAAGTTACTGCAATACAAGAAGCAAAATATCTCAACACTTTATCACTTGAAGAGTTGGTTGGTTCTTTAATGACACATGAGCTTCAGCAACGACAACATATTGATAAAGATGAATCAAAGAAGAAAAGAACTATGGCATTGAAGAGTGCAACTCAAAATAATGAAGTGAGGAAACCACTAATGACAGTGAGAAAGATGATGAAATGACACTTATATCAATGAAATTCAAAAAGTTTATGAAAAGAAAGAAGTTTGGAAAAAGAAAATATTTTGGCAAAGGAGATCATAGCAAAGAAAAGGAAAAGAGTGAACCTTCTACATCCTATGAGTGCAAAAAGCCTGGACATATCAGACCAGAATGTCCACTATTAAAGAAATGATACAAAAGGGTAAAGAAGAAAGCAATGATGGCTACATGGAGCGATAGTGATGATACAAGTTTAAAGATGAAGAGAAAACTGAAGTTGCTAATGTATGTTTCATGGCTGATAAAGATGAGGTAAGTCCTAGCTTTCTAGATGACTTCATTTTTGATGAATTACATGGTGCATTTTATGAACTTGTTGATGATTTTACAAATTTAAGTTCAAAGAACAAGGATTTGAAAAATGAAATCAAAAGTCTTATTCTTGAAAAAGAAAGAATTTCAAAAGATAATGAATCATTGTTAAAGGAAAACCAAGATTTGAAAAATGAAGTAAATAAATTAAAACCAATTGTTGATAGATTTACCTTGAGCTCAGAAAATTAGAAATAATTTTAAATAGTCAAAGAGTTGTTTACAATAGAGCTGATCTTGGATACAATCCTTTTGA
Organism: Calamus simplicifolius; assembly: GCA_900491605.1. Taxonomy (NCBI): domain Eukaryota; kingdom Viridiplantae; phylum Streptophyta; class Magnoliopsida; order Arecales; family Arecaceae; genus Calamus; species Calamus simplicifolius. Next base: position 525,472 of record UESW01004925.1, on the reverse strand, counting down.
AAGACAAAAATTTTTGAAAATATTTATGTACATGGTAATGACTCCACCAAAATTACATGCTTCAAATGTAAAAAATTAGGACACAAAGCTTATACTTGTCACATACACAATGTGAGAAAAATATGGGTTCCAAAAGAAACTATCTTAACTAACCCTAAAGGACCCAAGAAAGCTTGGGTACCTAAGAGCAAAATTTGAAATTGTGAATGCAGGTGTGTCTTGCAACCCGAGCAACTAAAAGACTATGGTACTTGGATAGCGAGTGCTCAAGACACATGACAGGTGATGAATCATAATTCATCACTTTGGAGGCAAAAGATGGAGGTGTTGTTACTTTCAGTGATAATGGCCAAGGAAAAATAATTGGCATTGAAAAAATAGGTATCACACCTTATACTTATATTGATAATGTCTTACTTGTAAAAGGACTGAAACACAATTTACTTACCATCAGTCAATTATGTGACAAAGGATTTAATGTTACATTTGAATCATCCTTATGCATTGTTAAAAATCCTGCTAATGAAAATATGAAATTTGTTGGTCAAAGGTATGGAAATGTATACATTGTTAATCTAAATGATTTGCATGATCAGAATGTTGATTGCCTAGTTGCTACAAATAATAAATCTGATAATAGTTGGTTATGGCATCGTAGGCTAGCTCATGCAAGCATGGATTTACTATCTAAATTAATTAAGAAAGATTTAGTGCATGGTTTGCCAAAACTTATTTTTGAAAAAGATAAGATTTGCAATGCTTGTCAATTTGAAAAACAAACCCGAGTATCTTTTAAATCAAAGAATTTGATTTCAACCATTAGACCTTTGGAACTCTTGCATATGGATTTATTTGGTCCTACAAGAACAACTAGTTTAGGAGGAAAAAGATATGGTTTTATTATTATTGATGATTTCTCTCATTTTATATGGGTTTTATTTTTAACTAGCAAAGATGAAGCATTTTTAGTATTTCAAAAATTGTTTAAAAGAATCACAAATGAAAAGAATTCTTCTATTTTATCAATTCAAGTGATCACGGAAAAGTATTTAAAAATAAATCTTTTGAAGATTTCTGTAATGAAAATGGTATTGAACATAACTTTTCAGCACCTAGAACACCCCAACAAAATGGAGTAGTTGAAAGAAAGAATAGAACTTTAAAAAAAATGGCTCGTACCATGTTGTGTGAGAGCAATCTCCCAAAGTATTTTTGGGCAGAAGCTATTAACACGGTATGCTATATTTTAAATCATGCATTAATTAGACATGTTTTGAAAAAGACTCCTTATAAACTTTGGAAAGGAAGAAAACCAAACATAAGTTATTTTCATGTTTTCGGATGTTGATGTTTTGTTTTAAATAATGAAAAATCAAACCTTGATAAATTTGATGCTAAATTTGATGAAGGAATTTTTCTCGGTTATTCCTTGCATAGTAGAGCTTTTAGAGTGTTCAATAAAAAGACTCTAGTAGTAGAAGAATCTATTCATGTTATTTTTGATGAATCTAATGATCTTCCGTTAAGGAAGAGAAAAGGTATGAATGATGAAGATGAATTGAAGATCAACTCAAGGACATCACCTTAAAGGATAAAGATGAATCAGATACACAAGAGGTAAATGAAGAAGGGAACATTGACCTATAATAAGCTTCACAAGGTAATGATGAATTAGAAAGAGGTTGGAGGTACGTTCTCAGTCACCCTAAAGATCAAATCATAGGTGATCCATCACAAGGAGTTAGAACTAGATCATCATTTAGAGATACTTTTAATAACCTAGCATTTGTATCTAAAATTGAACCTAAATGCTATGATGATGCTAAAAATGATGTTGATTGGATTAATGCCATGCAAAAATAATGTATGGACTCTTACTGAAAGACCTCATGATCATCAAATTATTGGTACTAAATGGGTTTTTAGAAATAAATTAGATGAACATGATAATATAATTAGAAATAAAGCAAGATTAGTAGCTAAGGATTATAATCAAGAAGAGAGAATTGATTTTGATGAGACTTATGCCCCAGTTGCTAGAATAGAAGCTATTAGATTACTTCTTGCTTATGCTTGTTTCATGAATTTTAAACTATATCAAATGGACGTTAAAAGCGCTTTCTTAAATGGATACATTGCTGAACAAATTTTTGTGGAACAGCCATCTGGCTTTGAAAATCACATGTTTTCAAACCACGTATTTAAGTTGAACAAAGCTTTATATGGTTTAAAACAAGCATCCCGGGCTTGGTATGAAAGATTAAGCAAATTTTTGATCAGTAATAAATTTATTCGAGGAAACGTGGATAAAACCTTATTTATTAAAAGATAAAATAGTGATATATTAATTATTCAAATCTATGTTGATGATATCATATTTGGTGCCACTAATGATTCTTTGTGCAAGGATTTTGCTAAGCTTATGCAGGGAGAGTTCGAGATGAGTATGATGGAGAACTAAACTACTTCCTCAGACTATAAATCAAACAAAGCAAAGATGGGATTTTCATAAGCCAATCCAAATATACCAAAGAAATGATCAGAAAGTTTGGCATGGAGACATCAAAAAGCGTTGGTACCCCTATGAGCTCATCATGTAGACTTGAATCTTATAATAATGAAAAGTCTGTTGATTTGGAATTATATAGAGGCATGATAGGATCATTGTTATATTTAACTGCTAGTAGACCAGATATTTTATTCGGTGTTTGCATGTGTGCTAGATATCAAGCTAATCTAGGGGTGTAACTGAGTCGAGACAACTGGCGAGTAGCTCGAGATCGACTTGAAAAATACTCGAAATCGACTCGTTGTTTATCGAGTCGAGCTCGAGCTCGAGCTACTCGAGTAAATTATCAAGCCGAGTTCGAGTATTAGAATACTCGGCTTGAAAAGCTCACGAGCTTGATCGAGCTTACATAACTTTTTTTAAAATATAAAAATTTATCTGATTAGATCAGGCGATCAGCGGTTCAGTGAAGCTCTAAGATGAAATTAGAAAAAGTAGAAAATAAACCATCGTTCATCTCAGCGAAAAAATTAGAAATATGAACCGTAATTCGTGAGTCCCTCGCCCTCCAAAATCTTCTTTTGCTAACTTGCTCCTGCCACAATAACCCAGTCAAAACTTGCATAGAGTTATTAATTTATTTCATCTTTAATGAGTCATCGATGAGATCATTATATTAACATTAATCCGTAAGAACATCTGAATTACCAGATTTACCAGAATCATCACGGAGTGAAAAAGGGCCGTGACTAATGCCCAGTCGCCCACCGTCCCTTCGTTGCCTTCTTCCCAAAACCTATCTTCCCTCTGCGGCGTGAGTGCGTGACTCTCATCCCTCCCTCTGTGTCCCCAAAACCCATCTTCCCTCCGTGGCTTAATTCTCGTCCTATGAACAGCGAAAGGATAGGGCTCATCTCTAAGCAGTAACAGGTAAGCCCTATCTCCATAAAGATAATGATAATCTTTGCCCTATCTCTAACAATGAGAGGTCCTTTGAATTTTTAGTTAAAAAATATTTTATTTTAATTTAAAAATTATTTTTTAATTTTTATACAGAAATTCCAGTCGAGTCGAGTTGAGCTCGAGTACATCGAGTATTTCATCGAGCTTGAGCTCGAAATAAAAAACTCGATCGAGCTCGAGTCGAGTTTCGAGCTTCAAATTTTAGAGTCGAGTCGAGCTCGAGCTTGGCACTATATCGACTCAGCTCGATTACACCCCTAAGCTAATCCTAAAGAATCACACTTACTTGCTGTTAAAAGAATATTTAAATATTTAAATGAAACAGTAAATTTAGGTTTATGGTATGATAAACAATCTAGCATTAATTTAATAGGTTACACCGATTCAGATTTTGCTAGATGTAAATTGGATAGAAAATCAACAAGCGAAACTTGCCAGTTTTTAGGTGCTAACTTAATTTCATGGTTTAGCAAAAAGCAAACTTCAGTAGTTGTCTACGGTCGAGGCCGAATACATTGCAGCTAGAAGTTGCTGTGCTCAAATCTTGTGGATTAAGCAGCAACTAGAAGATTATGGCATTAAGCAAAAAGCTATACCGATAAAATGTGATAATACAAGTGCAATCTGCTTAACTAAAAATCCTATACAACATTCAAGAACAAAACATATTGAAATTAGACATCATTTCATTAGAGATCATGTAAATAATGAAAATGTTGTAATTGAATTTATAAGCACTGAAAATCAACTTGCAGATATTTTTACCAAACCTCTTGATGAATCAAAATTTTATGAATTTAGAAGAGAGCTTGGTATGCTTGATCTAACCATTTAATGAATCATTTTAATTGCCTCTTGACATTAGAATTGAATAGTTATATTTATGTGTTGCATCACATCTCTCATCACTTTCAATCAAATCTCTTAATAGAAAATCTTTTAAATTAAATTATTGTACCTATCTTTTGAGTGTGTCAATTAGCTAAATGTTAAATGCTTTTTAAATCCTCTCCTTGACGCATGAAATTTTTCTTCAATCAATTCATCAATCGGCCATTCAACTCTCTTTATTATCTTCATGGTAGTTAATCAACCAGGCAACCTAGCAGTCACATGGCCAGTTAACTCACTTGGAATCCTTCCTATAAAAGATTTTCACCAACCGGTCTCTCTTGGAATTCCTTTTCTCATTCAACCGGTTCTTCTCCTCTTCAACCATCTCCTCATCTCTCCTTCAAATCGTGTCCTCCTCAAGATCTTTCCTACTTTCCTATTTCATGAAGAAGATCATTTATGGCTCCTAAGAAGAAGACAATCTCAAGGGATGATGATTGTTCTAATCTTTGAAGAAAGTCTTCCTCATCTTCTTCTCATATCAACACTCTCATCGCCGCTAAGTCATTCGCTCATGGCAGGTTAGTAGACTTTAACTTCCTAGATCAAGAAAACTTTAAGATAGGGGAACTCTTTGCTAGTCAAGGTTGGAAAAATCACTTATCTACCAAAAGGCCAATTTACCCTGAATTAACTAAAGAATTTTATGAGAATATTGCCTTTGGTAATGGAACCATTTCATCCTATGTGAAGAAAACTAGGATTGACCTTGATCGCAAAACACTAGGTTCTGCTTTAAACATTCCTTCTGATGGTATCCTAGAAATCCTTCCTAGCGAAAGAGGTTATAAAATTGGTATAATCCTAGACATAGATGATAGTGAAGCAAGTAATATAGAAACTCTTGATGCTAACATGTTGTCAGTTGAAAATAGACTGTTTCACAGTATTATAGCCAAAATTCTTGCTCCACATGCTAGTTCGTTTAACGTTGTCACTGATTGTGACATCTGTGTAATGTATGCCATTCTTATTGGAACTCCTGTAGACCTCCCTGACCTGATAATGACCATTATGAAAGAATCCCTATGTAGGTCCAAGGCTGCTTTGCCATATGGGATGTTTCTCACGTACGTTTTTGGGTTTTTCAATATAAAACTTAAAGAAGAAACTGTTGTTGCATTGTGTCACACTGACGTCTTCAATGCTCACTCCCTACACTGAATGGACTATGCCAAAAGAGATGGTGTTTGGATTAAGGTTAGATCCAGAACCGGTCAATCAAGTTCCTTGCCACCACCTAACCAGCCTCAACCTGTTTGCTCTCCTCAAAATTTCTTTTATTTTGACTTCCATCAACCAAATCCTTACCTTGCTGCCATGAATGATAATCAAAATCCATTCTTAACTGAACCACTTGATGTAAGTGCTCCTGGTCCCTCTTATCGTAATGACAACCCTGCTTCTGCTCCTACTCCTCCTACTGTCCGAATATGTGAAGAACAGATTCAACGAATTATTCATGAATTATCTATTGCTCAGTCCAGTCGAAGCTCTGGAGACAGTGCTTTTTCCGTTAATGATCAAACTATTGTACCCCACATTTCATCCATATTGAGACTCTCTCTCAATTCAAAATCATTCAAAGCCAATTTGTCCATGATGTCAACATTCTGAATGGGCAAGTTTTTTACCATAATGAGTCTGTCTTGGATCGGATCTTAAAGAAAATCAATTTCTTAAAAGCAAAAGTTGAAAATTTTGAGACCAAGACTGAATGGGTAGAATATCAGATGAGAACCAATGAGAGCCAGACTTGAGATGCCACAAATGCAGTTGATCACTGGTCCACATCTCTTTCTAGGCTAAGCCGACTCATGGAAACCTACATTGCTCTCTCTGCTTCTTTATCTCCATATGCTTCTTTTTCACATCCTCATTTATGGTCTCCTCCAACTCAACCTTCACAAGACAAGCCAGGACCCTCCAGAAAATCAAATGAATCTTCTGTGCAAATTTCTTCCGACGATGATGAGAAATGACTATCATGTAATCTTTGATGAATGTTTAAAACTTTGCCTTATGTTGAATTGTTAAGACTTTGTGTTGTATGACTTAAAACTATGTTTTTGTAATATATGTAATAACTTTCCTTTCTTTTGTCAAGCTTGAAACTTGAATGTTTTGTATTAATGTTTGAAGTATGAATGTAGTTTTTCACCTTATCTTGATGTATTATGCTTTGATTTATTGCAATTTTCTTCAATCATCTTTTGATCAATAACAAAAAGGGGGAGAAGAATATTGCATACATTAAAGTAATGGAGAAAAGAAATAACTCCATATATTCAGGGGGAGTTCATTTATTTATTGTCAAGGGAAGAATATAATGCATTCCTGCTTACATTTCTACATTTCTTCTTTGCATGCTTAAGGGTTTTATCATCATCAAAAAGGAGGATATTGTTGACCCTAGATTGATTTTGATGCTTACAAAGTAATTAAGCAAAGACTAATTCTATTTATTAAGATTGATGCAGGGAAGTACAGATGTTTTTCAACTAAGTGTTATCAAGCAAAAATATTAAGGGAGTATATTTCATTTTCATTTAATACCTGGAAGCTATCTAATTGATTCTTGTTTCCTTGACCGTGTGATTTATCTTGGGAGTGAGCTAGTTAGCTAGCTTATCCTTCTGTCTAGCTAGCTGACACATCTGTTAGCTAACTGGCACTTTATCTCCTTGGCACCGGCCGAATGGATCATATTTTTAGTTAGTTGGATAGCTAGCTGGCCTCTTCCTTGGCTAGATGGTGTTCCATTTTAGCTAGCTATGTTTCCTATTAACTTTGCTAGCCGAGCCATACTTATTTTAAGCTAGCTGGTGAGCTAGCTTGGCCTCTTTATGAGCTAGCTAGATTTCAATTTTAGTTAACTACATTTGCCTTATTCACTGTGCTAGCCGAATGCTTTGGGAATTAGTTAGCTAATTAGCTAACTTGTCCTCCATCTTAGCTAGCTGGTCTTCACTTTTAGTTAACTATCTTTCACAGTTACTTTGCTTGGCCGAACGTCTCTTATTTTGAGCTAACTAGTGAGCTAGCTGATGCTTCTCGTAACTAGCTAGCATACCCTGTTAGTTAACTGCTTTGCCTTGATAGCTAACTGCTTTTCTTTGTTAGCTAACTATTTTTCACAGGTTCATTCTAGCCGAGCGATTGCTATTCTTAGTTAGCTAGAGAGCTAACTACCACTTCCTAAGCCGTGTGGATTCATTCTCTAGTTAGCTGAAGAGTTGACTATCTTGTGGCTTAGTTAGCTGGGGAGCTAACTATTCCTCTCTTGACCGTGTGGAAACTTTTCTTAGTTAGCTAGGGAGCTAGCTATGTTTGACGGACGATTCTTCTTGCCATGATTTCTTTTGAGCTGAGTTAGCTGGGGAGCTAACTACTCATTGCTCAGTTAGCTAAAGAGCTAACTTGTCTTATGTTACTGGCCGTTTCCTCCTCCAAGCCGAGAGCTTTTATTTTCTAGTTAGCTGGAGAGCTAACTACCCTATTGTGGCTTCTATTCTCCTGATTGTTGGATGCCTGCTTGGTTAGCTGAATAGCTAACTGCTTCTTGCTTAGTTAGCTAGTGAGCTAACTACACTATGGCTTAGTTAGCTAGAGGGCTAACTAATAGTTCTTGCCTTTATCTCCTGGCCGTTTTTACTTTGTGGTGAGCTAGCTAAGGAGTTGGCTGCTCCTCCCTGGGACAAGCTTTATGCCGTGAGACCTTTTTTTTTGGTTAGTTAGCTAGATAGCTAACTAGCTTACCTTTTGTGGCTGATACCTTTCCCAATTGCCGTGAGATTTCAAATTTAGCTAGCTGCCTAGCTAGCTTGTGGAATTGTTTTTCATCCTGCCTGAGCATCTTCAAGATTGCAAGCTACCTGGAATTAACTCCAGTGAGCTGCCTCTTTGCTTTTGGGCATGCTTTCTCTCTTACTCTCTCTCCTCTTTAATTAATTGCTATTTTGAGTTATACTAACTTTTGATCTCTTGGATTATGGCAGAGTTCTTCCTTCCTCAAATGGATTCAGTGCATTCAATGCTTAAGGAAAATAATCTCAACGGTTATCTTTTCTTTCCATTTTACTTTTCATTTGTTTCAAATGTATCTAATGGATATTTTTGTTGTTGGATGCTTATAAATAGCTGTGATTAGAGGAACGAATTGAAGAATCTAAGAAGAGAAAATCAAGAGAAAGAAATCCAAGAAAAAGAGCCTTTATTGCATATTTTTCGGAGTATTGAAAAGCAAGATCGTGTTCTTTGAAGTTGAAGATCATTCATTGCTCAAAGGTCATCCAGATCAATTAAAGCCCTCAAGCAATCAAAGCTTCAGCTACCTCGAAGTTCTTCATTTATTGCTGAGGAGTTGCTTCAAAATTTATAAAGTATATTTGAATATTTGCTCATTGTATGAGCTACTTATTCTTATTTATTCAGAACTCTTATAAAAGGGTTAGTGTTAACCCTTGGTTCTTGTTGGCTTCCTTGTGCCATATAAACAAGAGGACTAGCCTGGTAAGGCTAGGGGTTGGCTTCCTTGTGCCATTAAATAAGAGGACTAGCCTGGTAAGACTAGGGGTTTGGCTACCTTGTGTCGTATAAACAAGAGGGCTAGTCAGAGAAGCCTAGAGGTTGTAATCGTTGTGATACGATTAGTGTGAAATTCCCAAAGGTTTTGGGGAGTGGACGTAGGTGCTGAGTTTGGCACCGAACCACTATAAATTCTTCTGTATTTGTGGTTACTTGATTGTCTATATTATTATTCTATGCACTTCACTACACCGCTGCCAAATTAATTCAAATTAGGGTTAAAGCACATATCTGCATTAGTAATTAATTTTTAAATAACCCAATTCACCCCCTCTTGGGTTGCTACATCTGGGCAACAACTACCAATTCAAATCTTTTCTCCATTGAAGCGGAGATTAATAACATAATCTTTTCACATAATATATCGACAAAGTATCACTCTATCATAATAATTGTCTTCTGGATTTGGTGTATCGTACACTATATGGATTCTTTGAGGGTCAAGAATCCAACTATATAATATCAGATTGAACAAATGCTTTCGCTTTTTAATAATAAAAATAGAAATGACTATTGTTTAAACAAAAAAATTTTATAAAATAAAAAATTTTATTATTAAACATATTCAAAAGCATCAAAAGCTTTCCTTCAATCATTCTCAACTTCGACTATTGAGTATAAACTCTTGAAAGGCGACAAGGGTATGTTCTTATGGATTTTGGAGTTGCCAAATATTTTGCTTGCATAAAACTTAAGAAAAATTTCTATACGGTTGCAAAGTTCATGCTTACGAAAGATAAAAAGTATTTATATTATTATGCTTTACGGAAGAGAGAAAATTTAATTCTTTGCAACTGGTCTACATCAAAGTGTTGTTATCAATTGATATTGCATTGATAAGAGTCCCAAATCCTCATAAGAATGTATGTAATAAAATAAATAGATTTTAAGTAACTTCTCTCACGAATCTAAAATTTTCATATTTGTGTCTGCTTTATAATTATTACATTATAGGGAACATAGACATATCCTCACGATTGAATGGAAGCTGGCAAAATTATTTAATTTTAAGAAGATCAAATACTTGGTCCATGACCCATTGCTATACTATTTATAACTCTCAACATCATCCAAATTATTTTTTTTAAAAAAGTAGTATTTTAGACTGAACACGAAATATAAATACATAAATTATTAAAATGGTCTAAAAGAATAAAACTATTCAATTATTACTTCTAATACCTAAATCATGCAATAAAATAATGTGAATTATGAAAAGATCCTAAAATAACAAGACTAAGTATAAATATTAAACTATAACAAATACCTTGGGGAAAAAACTACTGCAATGATGAAGATATAAATTTGGTTATGATGAACAATCACAGGTACTGGTGACGAGCAGCTTTTACTATGTTATTGTGAGATATTATCAAGGCTACATTATCTTTATAGTTTTTAGATCATAGAGTTCTCTTTAGACTGGAATGAGAACAGGAAAGGGTTAAGGATGCTTGCCATGTCATTGCCAGCAAAGAAGGTGCCAGAAACGAGTGCGGAGGAAGTCTAATAAGAATTCCAGGATACATGAAGAAAATGGCAGCCGATTGGAAGGCGAGAAAAAGAGCACCGAATCATATATCTGGACCACGTCTTCCTTCTCTTTTCTCACCATCTTTATTCAACTGCAAGTCTGGTATCCTAGAGAGAGAGAGAGTCTCGCGATTTTTGAGGTTGGAAGCTGTGTGTTGCCGTCTCTGCTTTAAGATTGGGCTTCGTCTTCTTCTTCCCTGATTCTCTGTGCTCTATTTTGCTTGTCTCCGGTTGTCTTCACCGAGTGATGGTGGCTCAAGCTGTGCCGCGTTCTAGTGAGTCTGATGGGGCAGGGCCATCCGGCACGGTGTGGCATTGTGCCCGTGGAGGAGGGTTTGAATGGGTTGCACCATCACCTTCTCCGGTGGTGGTGGCTGAGCTGGAACGGATGTTTTCGGACATTGTCCAAGTGCCGGTGCATCTTCTGGAGGTTGAAGAAGATAGATGGGGAGTCATGCTATTCTCGCTCGCTGCCTCTCTCGATGGATTCCACCGAAAATTATGGTTCGGGAGTTCCACCGAGCAGGGTTGCCAGGTGATATTGAAGCTCTGGCTCTGGTGAATAAGCATTATATCTTCCAATTCTCTGATATCCAAGCCAAGGCTCTTGCTTTGGGAAGACCCTGGGTTGTCTATGGACAACTGATTATCACTGCAGAGTGGCTTCCGGAATTCATTCCTGTGGATAGCTCTATCCACCTTGCTCTGCTCTGGATACGGTTGCCCCAGCTCCCAATCGAGTTCTGGAATGATGAAATTCTGTCTTCCATCCTTGCTGTGGTTGGGCAATTCCTCTACTGTGATGAATCAACCAAGAAAAGGAAGCGTGGAAGCTTTGCTCGGGCCTATGTCCGAGTTGACCTGAGTAAACCACTCTGGCCGGGAGCTTGGATCTGTGGCAGTAGAGCTCCATTTTGGCAACAGTTTTCTTATAAAAATCTTGAAGGAATCTATGTTGATTGTGGAACCGTGCATCTCACCAGATCCTGCCAGGCTGTGCCGGATTCTTCTTCTTCATCTTTTGGTCCTGGATTTGGGCCCTGGATGGCTGCTATTAGGTGCTGAAAATCACCCCAGGACCTTCCGTCGGGTGAGCGGATCAGTGCACCCAGGTCGTCCCCTGTTTTGGCTGAAGGATGGCAAGTTCCCAAGAAGCTGGCTCACCGGCAGTCGAGTAGGGGGATTGCCTCGCTCTCTCCTTCTATGGAGTTGAAGACCCAGGCAGTGATGATCTGTGGGGAGAAGCTGGCTTCGAGTTCTCCATTGAAGGGTGTTGGGGAGTGCAGTGAGGCAGTGAACGAAGGGTTGCCCGTGCCGGTTGGCACTGAAGCAAAGTTTCAGCCTGATTTGGTGACTATGACTGAAGGGGCCAGTGACTCTAATCCTTTTGCATGTTTGGGGTCTGATAGCTGGACTGTGCGGCCTAAGTCCTGGGAGGGTGGCTATACTGGCCCTTCCTAGAGGACCCGGCCCGCAGAGCTTATGTCGTAGCGAGTGGCCTCCAGGACCACTAAAGCAAAAGGAAAAGCCCCCTTTAGGGGGAAAGCTAGTTCGCAGGGGTCATTCACTTTTCTAGCATCTGTTAACTCTACCCGGGGGTCTCTAGACCCAACGGGGCTAGTAAAGAAGAAGTCCCATCACAAGGAAGGGTCGGGTCTGCGATCTGCTTCAGGGCTCTCCTTGCCAGCTCAGATGGAGGATGCTAGTCATGATTCGGCGGTCCTTCTGCTTAAGAAGGCCATTCTCCGGGGCAAGGAGGTTGAAGCCATGGATTCGTCCCACTCGAAGGATTCCATTCTCCGAGATGAGGAGGTTGAAGCCATGGATTCGTCCCACTCGGAGGATTGTAGGGGTAAGGGACCCACTGAGGGTTCTCTTCCAGCTGATGACCATCTTGTTGATGAGTTGATGGGGGATAGGGCTGGGGTCCCCCCCATTTATGCCTCTGAATGAAGATTCTTGTCTGGAATGTGTGCGGAGCCTAGAAACCATCGTTTCGCTTCGCGTTTGGGAGGCTTTTGAAGCTTCATGGTTTTGATATCTGTGTCCTTCTGGAAACTCGGTTGTCGGGGACTAGTCTTGTTCGCTTCCGACGTATGGTTTCCAGATCTTGGGCTTCCTATGCTATTGACTCTGTTGGTCTCTCTGGTGGTATTGTGGTTCTATGGAGAGCTGATAATATCAGAGTGGATGCCTTTCACTGTTGTGGTCAGCAAGTTGCTCTGGTCATTTCTGATGGATCTTCTGGTCCCTGACTTCTATCGGGTGTTTATGCTAGCACTGATTTCAGGGTGCACCGAGTGTTATGGGCTGAGATTCATTCTTTGCTGTCCTAGGGTTTTCCCTCTCTCATTGCGGGTGATTTCAACTGCATTGTCAGGGCCAATGAGAAAAGAGGTGGCAGGCAGTCGGTTGGTTCCCTGGAAAGAGCTGAGTTCAGAAACTTCATTGCTTCAGCTGGTCTTTTGGATCTGGGATTCTCAGGGACCCAATTCACTTGGTGTAACAATCGTCAAGGTTCAGCTAGGGTGTGGGAAAGATTGGATAGGGCCATGGCCAATTCTAATTGGCTCCAGCTTTTTCCCTCAGCCATTGTTACTCATCTGTCCAGAATTGCTTTGGATCACTGTCCTATTCTTATCTCTACTGATGTGTCTCTCCATAGAGTAGGCTTTTCGATTTGAGAAATTCTGGACTTTCTATTCTACTGCTAGAACTATCATCTCACAGGTTTGGCGGTTGCCTGTCAGAGGGAGTGCCACCTACAGACTTTCGAGACGTCTGGTTCTTGCTAGACGCAGACTATATAGATGGAGTAGAAGGGAGGTGGGGGACATTGTTCGACAGGTTGAGCAGACTGAGTCTATTATTTCTTCTCTGTAGTCCAAGGAGGATCAGGAAGGATACCTTCCTGATTCTGATCTTTTGACCCTTAGAACCAGTTTGGCTCTTCATCATTCCCTTTTATTGCAGCAGGAGATGTTCTGGAGGCAGAGGTCCCGTATTCAGTGGATTCAGGAAGGGGATTCCAACACTAGATTCTTTCACCATGCCACATTGAAACACCATGCTGTGAACCATATTAGATGGCTTATTGATGAGGAGGGCAACCCTCAGGAGGATTTCTAGATGATTAGGGATCAGATGTTCCATTTCTTTCAGTCTAGATGGTCTGAGCATTCTGGTGAGGGGTACCCTATTTTCTCGGTCTCTTCTTCCTTCAAGGTCTCCGATCTGGAGAATGATCTTCTCATCAGTCCGATTACTTTGGATGATATTCGGCGGGCTTTATGGGATCTTGGTATTGATAAGGCTCCTGGGCCTGATGGGTTCTCGGCTTTTTTTTGCCACTATTGGGATATTGTTGGATAGGATGTTGTGCAAGCTATTCAGCTTATTTTTCAGTCTAAAGCTATTCCTGCTGATTGGAATCGGACTCTTATCACCCTGGTGCCCAAATGCCCTGATGCTTTCTCTCCTCAGCACTACCGGCCTATTAGTCTCTGCACTACCTTATATAAAGTATGTGCACATATCTTGGTCTCCCGTATGTGTTCCGTGATGCCTCGCCTCATCTCTCCAGAGCAGGGGGCGTAGTATCACTGATAATACCCTGCTTGCTCAGGAATTCATGCATGACCTTCAGCAAGCTTCGGGCTGTCAGAGTCTTATGACAGTTAAGCTTGAGATGGAAAGAGCTTATGATAGATTGATCTAGGCTTTTCTGCGCCACACCCTTTTTGAGTTTGGGTTTATGGAGCTTTTTATTGACTGGGTTATGACCTATGTTCACCGGCCCTCCTTCTCTCTCCTTAATAATGATAGTCTGACTGATTATTTTCACTCTGAGGTTGGGTTGAGACAGGGTTGCCCTCTTTCGCCTTTCCTGTTTATTCTCTCGGCTGATTCATTGTCCCGGGCACTATCCTAGGCTCAGGATGGCTATTCTTTGGCCCCTTATACTGCTGGTCCCCGGGCCCTCCCTTTCCCACCTTATGTTTGCTGATGATTGCATTCTTTTGAGAAAGGCCACTATCTGCAATGCTATCACTTTTGTGACCATTTTGCAGTCTTATTGTTGTGCTTCAGGGCAGAAAGTCAATATCTCTAAATCTTTGATCTGCTTCAGCCCAAGGACGAGTTCTACAGTTAGAGGAACTATCTCACAAATTATGGGTATTGCAAATCAGGCTGATCAACTATCCTATCTTGGTATATCTATTACGGGGAGGCGGCCTCGTATCTCTAATTTTAGTAACCTGGTTAGCCGTGTCCATGACAGATTGGATGGGTGGTAGGTCACTGGGCTTTCTATGATGGCGAGGCTTACTCTGTTACACTCGGTGCTATCTTCCCTTCCTCTCTATCTGTTATCCAATGTTGTCGTTCCTTTGGCTTGCTTAAGGAAGATTGAGAGATATTTCCAGGACTTCCTCTGGGCTTCGATGCAGGATGGGCATAGTATTCACCTCCTGGCTTGGGATATTGTTTCTATGCCGATTACTGAGGGTGAGCTCATGATCCAGTCGCTTATCGTTAGGAGGGAGGCTCTGATCGCTAGGCATGCTACACGGTTCTTGCTTGATCCGCACTGTTTGTGGAGCTCCTTTATGCGGGCCAAATATGGAGACTGGAATTCTTCCTCTCTTCCTTAGCTCTCTCCTGGGCACTCTTTTTTCTGGAAAGAGGTTTGCCGGCATGCTCCAGCTATTCTGGACTGCATTTCTTGGTCTCTAGGTGACAGTGCTTCTGTTGATATTGTTCAGGACACTTGGATAGCTGACCTTCCTCTATCCTGTTGGCCGACATTTGTGAGTACTGACATCCCTCATGAATGAAGGTGATTGATTTATTCGCCCAAGATCACTCTGCTTGGTCTTCTTCTATGGTTTCTAGATTCTTTGGAGTCGAGCTTCACCGTCGCATTCTTGCTATTCCTCTTACTCCAGCTCCCACCCCTGATATTAGGGTTTGAAGGAGATCATGTCTGTCTCGTGCTCCTATCAGAGACCTTATTGAGATTTACAACCCTCGGCCTCAGCACTCGATTGATTTGAAGTGGATCTGGCGTCTCCCCATTCATCTTAGGGTGCGGCTTTTTATTTAGAAACTTGCATGGAACGCACTTCCTACTTGTTCCCTACTCTCTGGAAGAGGTATAAGCATTCTGCTTACCTGCCCATTATGTGGTATTGGGGACGAGACGGTTGGTTATGCTATATTCACTTGCTCTAAAGCGAGATAGATTTGGTAGCTATCAGGTGATGGTCCTTGGGATTAGGGGTCTGATTCCCTGTGTAGTTACTTTCTGAGTATGATCAGGGAGGATATGGGTAGAGGCTTCCATCTGCTGGTTTCGAGGAGGGCTTACACAACTCATCATATTTGGTTATCTCGGAATCGGCTCATGTTCACTGATGAGACTATTCATTCTTGCAGGATTGTAAGGGCTGCCTTTTCTTTAGCTGTTGAGTATAAATTCCATCAGAGAGTTCTTGTTTCTACTACCCCTAGCCACTGGGACTTCCTGCTGCTTCGGCAGTGCATCGGCACATGGTCTTCATTTCTTGGGAGCCCCCACCTTCAGGGTTTGTTAAAATCAACTTTGATAGAAGTGTTTGTGGTAGATGTGGAGGCTTAGCTTTTGTGATTCATGGGCCTAATGGTGAGATGTTGGCGGTTGGTGGATTTAGTCTTCTCGACTCCACGGTGCCTCTTGCTGAGCTGTGTGCTGCTTGGGCTGATATCTATTGTGCTATTCGTAGTCTGGGTGTTCGCAGCATTATTATTTAAGGGGATTCCATTACTATTATCCACTGGCTTAGGCAGGATTCCAGCGCCCGATTGCCTATCATCCCCTTGATTGGCGACATTCATTCTACCCTCCAGGATATTTTCTGCGCCAAGATTAGGCACATCTACCGGAAAGCCAACTCAGCGGCTGATTGGATTGCTGCCAGGATGACCTCTCATTCTGGTTCTTGGAGCTGGAAGCCGGGCGACCCTTGCCCCCTTGTTCTTTCTCAAATTTTATATTCTGATATATCGGGTTTGACTCACCCTAGATTGGTGTGATCACCCGCCTGTACCAAAAAAAAAAGAGAGAGAGATGCTCCCGACAATGCATTGGAATTGGGTAAAGATGTGCGTTCTTACCGATGGGCCTTCGATTGAGTAAAGAGTTTGGGTGAGCATATATTCTCGGAGAAAAAGAAAACTAAAGTAATAAAGGATACAGAAAAAATAAATTACTAGTATGGAAATAAAGAAGTTTAACTTTGAATTTCTTTCTCAAAGCATTTCTTTCTCAAAGCATTTCTTTTTCTTTTAAATCACAAGTAAGTTATATGATCCCTTTGTTTCTTTATCACATTGATCTTTTCCTTCACTTAGAAGTAAGAATCAATCATAGTATAAATAACAAGGGAGTAGCATAGTTCTGATATCAATAAAAAAATTTTAAAACTTTATCTTTCTCGATGATTGGTTATCTAGCTCCTTTCTTCTTCAAATAAGGAGTGAAAGTTTAACTCTTTAGGTATGTTTTATTAAATTTTTTATTATTTATTACAGCATCTATGTTTTTGTATCATTTAAAGATTAAAAGTTTAAAATCATGAAAAAAAATATACCTACTTCACTTCTTATACAAGTGATTATGATGAATTCTTTGAATAAACTAGAAAAAAGTTCATAAGTTTAGATACTCATGCAAAGTACATATTATATTTAAGTTTTCCTTGCTTTAGTATTATATTTTGATTAATAAATGATAATTCCTTTTTGTTTTGAGATTGATGTATATCATGAAAAGTCATATATTTGATCCATGAATTGTATTTATATTATTCATATATTAATTTAAAAATTATTTTTCTTGCTATATGACATAATCTTTGCATATGTTTTAAAGTAAAAACCTGTATAATGGATCCAAGGGTGCCTAATTAAATTCTTCTTCATCTAAATTTATAAAATTTGTATTTTTTATAAGTCAAATCTTAATGAAGAGCATATATGTAATTTATTTTTTGATAAAAATAATTTAAAGGTATCTTTCGAATAAACTATGAACGAGTACAAGTTTTAATGGGCCTTGAAGCTGAATTAAGATGTTAGAGTGAGGATACGTCCTTTGAATTGAGTAAAGATTTCCTATCTTTTTCGCAGATGAGGCTTGGGATTGAATAAAGATATTGGATGGAGATATGTTTCCTTATGCGCATTGGAATTAAGTAAAGACGTGCTTCAATTCCTCCTATGAAATTACAGCCCTGACCATATATTAAATATTGAGTGAGAAATCCTTAAAATAATAAATAGAGGATAAATCATCCAATATAATGGATGAGATTTTTAACGGTGATCAAACAATTGTTTGTCATATTGTTGTTGCAATATGGATGAGACTGAAGGGTTGAAAGCAATGGTGAAATTTGATTAGATTTTATATTTACATCTATATTTGGACACGTATGCTGTGTTCCTAAAATTCTGCCATTTCTGAAACACTCTAGTGCAACTTGGAGAAAATTACAGAACAAATTTAAATCCTTGCTCCCATTCAATTGGGCAACCCTGCCAGCCCCACAAGATTTTAATTCCTAAATGCATTCATGCCAGTTGCATCCATATGTTTGCAGATGCCATTGGATACATATTTCCGCTGCTGTTTCCTGACATTTTGTTGTGAATTTGTTCCACTCTTTCCACCGCTTTCTTTACAACCTTTTTAGAAGATTACAGATTCTGCACTACTTCAGTGATTTGCTCTTAAAAACCTCATCCATCAGATAGAAATTCAGTGCATCTTTTTGTGGCAGTTGTGGACATCAGTCATTGCTTTAATATTGTTCTTCAAAGGTCCCAAAGTTTCGACACACTGTAACCATGATACAACAATCTTAGCTTTTGCATATGGACACTCTTCCATGTCAATTCTTATAGGATTATTTTGGCTACTCAATTTTGCCACCGCGTAGTACTACTATCTAGTCTATGGACGTGAAGCGGGTGGATTTTCCACACATCAAGAACTGAGAAAAATAAATGGTACATACCTTTACAAAGTTATTTCCCTCGCCAACACAGTTATTGCACTTCATTCAGATAATTCTGGGGGGTTACAGTGAGAAGAATTTACTTTATTTAGGTAGATTTTGGTAGGGTTATGGTGAAAAGAAATGAAAACATTAGAGGTTACAGTGTTTGTATAAATGCTTCTGCAATGGTTGTATCTTGTTTTACTCTTTCATATAAATACTGCGGTATTTACAGTTGCCTATGAATCAATAGCATATTGATATTGTGGTACAAGCGGGCGATCACACTAGTCTAGAGCGAATCGACCTAGATATATCGGAATATAAAATCTACTGCAAAACAGTAGGGCAGGGATCACCCTGCCTCCATATCCAATAACCAGCATGTTGAGCCATTGAAGCAGCCGCCTAGTCAGCCGCCGCATTGGCTTCTCAGTATATGTGACGTATCTGGACAATATCGCCTTTCTGCAGGTAGACCATGTCCCTGAGAATAGGGATAGTGGGGGCTTCAGAAAAATTCTCCTTTCTCAGCCACCGAATGACTGTCATCGAATCACCCTCGATCATAAACTTATAATCATGAAGAATCTGAGAAGCATACGAAATACCTGCCCACGCAGCATAAAGCTCTGTCATAGGGACAGAGGAATCAAGGGTGCCAAATCCACCCGCAGCCAAAATATCACCCTGCGGCCCTTAGATGATAAAAGCAGACCCAGCAAATCTTTCATGGACACTCCCATCAAAGTTGATTTTGACAAATCCTGGTGGGGGGCTCCCAAGAAATAAAAACTGTATGCCAGTTCACTGTCAAAGCAGCAAGGGATCCTCAGAGGCCAGAGGAGTCAGAACCAACCACTTGAAAAGCATGGGCGCAGTCCGTAGACAAAGATCTAATCCTCTGCACAAGCCGCTGTAAAGAAATAAAATCCTCCGAGAAAATGAGCTGGTTCCTCGATATCCAAATCTGATAAGCCGTGATCGCCCAAAGACCACGCTTATGCTGAGGGGCCCTACGAAGATCATGAAGAAAGAGAGATCGCGGGGAACTAGAAGCCTCCACTGTACAAAAATGACCCATCAAGTGCCAAATCCGTATGGCTCTAGGGCATATGAAGATAGCATGATCCGTAGACTCATCCTCCAAACCATACAGAGGGCATGTCGGCTGGATTGGCACACCCCTATAAGAGAGCATAGCACTCATCAGTAGACAGTTCCATAGATGCTTCCAAATAAATAACTGAACCCCGGAAAGAGTGGGAATCGACCAAATCCATGCAGCATCCTTCGTACACTAGGGTTGGGGCCTGAAAACCTTCATAAGGTCCCTAGAAGGGGCCCTAGAAAGACAAGATCTCTGCCATAGCCTAACATCCGCCGAAGGGTCAGAAGTAAGAGGAATGGAGAGAATTCGCCAAGAGAGCTCGTCACCGAAGAAGCTAGTCACCATAGAGGTATGCCAAGAGGGGGATCAGAAATCAAATCCTTAACCCTCAACTCATGAGAACATCGCTACTAATAAAAGAAGGCCACCGAGATAGAGGGAGCTCAGAGATCCAAGAATCCTGAATAATATCAATGGAAAAACCATCACCAATCATCCATGAGGTGTTTTCAGGATAGAGGCACCATACTGACACACCTCCTTCCAAAAGGAGAAACACCCCCGGGACGACTCTATATACTCCATAGACTTCCAATCACCATACCTCGCTCGCATCAAAGAGCTCCACAGACATTGCGGCTCCAGAAGGAAACGCGATGCATGCCTGGCCAAAAGAGCTTGATGCCTAACCATCAGAGATTGGATCCCAAGGCCACCTTCTTCAATAGGCATACAGATCATATCCCAAGATAACAGGTGAATACCATGCCCATCTTGCATGGAGGCCCAAAGGAAATCTCTAAAACATCTCTCAATCCTCTTAATACAGGTAATAGGGATGGCCACATTAGAAAGTAGATAAAGAGGAAGGGAGGAAAAAACCGACCAAATAATGGTAACTCTAGCCATCATAGATAAGCCAGTGACCTTCCAACCCTTAATACGCTGACGGACCCTCCTCTCGAGATCAACATAGTCAGAATAGCGGGGTCGTCTATCGGTCATGGGGATCCCCAGATACATAAACTGATCAGTCTGAGTAGAGATACCCAACTTATTGGAAATGGCTTCTCTGGTTGATCTGGTAGTCTTCGGGCTGAAGCAAATGGAAGACTTATGAAAATTGACCTTTTGTCCCGAGGCCTGACAATAGCTCTGAAGAATAGAATCAAGAGCAGCCGCATTGTCACTAGAAGCCTGACCCAGAAAAATGCAATCATCAGCAAACAGAAGATGAGAAACAGAAGGCCCCCCAACCCCATCCATAAAAGGAACAATGGTTCGGTCTTGTTGAGCCTGATAGAAAGCTCGAGAAAGATCATCTGATACCAGAATGAACAAAAGGGGGATAGGGGACACCCCTGACGTAACCCAACCAGGGAATGGAAAAACTTAGTCGGACTCCCATTAATAATCAGAGAAAAAGAAGGCCTCTGAATACATGCCATAACCCACTCAATGAACAACTCGTCAAACCCGAATTCCTGAAGAGAACAATGTAGGAAGGCCCAGCTCAGTCTATCATAAGCTCTCTCCATATCGAGCTTAACAGCCATAAGACACCGTCTGGCAGGGGCTCTCTGGAGATCATGCATAAACTCCTGGATAATGAGGACGTTGTCCAAGATGGAATGCCCTCTAATGAAAGCCCCCTATTCCATTGAAATAAGATGGGGAATCACCACACGAAGATGGCTGGCTGAAAGATGGGCACATACCTTATACAGAGTAGTGCATAAACTGATGGGCCTAAAATGCTAGGGAAGAGATGCATCAGAGCGCTTAGGCACAAGAGTGATAAGAGTCTGATTCCAATCCAAAGGAATGCGTTTAGATTGGAAAACTAATTGGATAGCCTGAGCCACCTCCTGCCCCACAATATCCTAATAGTATCGAAAAAAGAAAGGCAGAAACCCATCAGGCCCAAGGGCCTTGTCCAGACCAAGATCCCAAAGGGTCAGGCGAATCTCCTCCACAGTGATTGACCTGACAAGCATAGCATTATCCGAAGAGGAAACCTTCTTGGAATCAGATACCTGAAAGATCAGAGCACCATCACCAGTGGAATCAATCCATCTAGACTGGAAGAAGTGGAGAAGCTGAGTTTGAATAGACTGGATGTCCTCCAGGAAATGCCCCTCATCATCAGCTATCCTCCGAATCCTATTAGCAGCCCGCCGCCTCATAGTAGCCTGGTGGAAGAACCTCGTATTACGATCTCCTTCACGTATCCACTGAACCCTGGACCTCTGCCTCCAAAATAACTCCTGCTGCCGAAGAAGGGAGTGGTGATGAGCAAGATTCTCGTGCAGCAAGGAGAGATCAGAGTCCATAAGAAAGCCATCATGATCCTCCTTCATCTGAAGGGCACTTATGTCGGCTTCAACCTACTCCACCTGCCTAACTAGGTCCCCGACCTCCAGTCTATTCCATCTAGAAAGTCTACGTCTGGCTAGCAAAAGTTGGCGAGATAGTCTATAAACAGCATCACCCCTAATAGGAAGGTGCCAAATCTGAGAAATAATAGTCCAAACAGCTGAATGGAACATCCAGAACCGCTCAAATCTAAACTGTTTCCTCCAATGCTGGTCAGCGTCCGTAGAGATCAAAATGGGGCAGTGATCAGAAGTGATCCTCGGAAGGTGAGTAACACTAACAACCGGGAACTTCTGAAGCCACGGAGCCATGGCAAGAGCTCTGTCCAATCTCTCCCACACTCGAGTAGACCCCTATCGATTATTACACCAAGTGAATTTGGGCCCCGAATACCTCAAATCCATCAGCCCAGAAGACCCGATAAAAGTCCTAAAATCAATAATATCAGCAGAGCCTGTGACTCTTCTGCCCCCCTGCTTTTCACCAGCCTCAGAGATACAGTTAAAGTCACCGGCAATAATCGAAGGAAGCCCTTGAGAAAGGAGGAAAAGTAACTCAGCCCAAAGGACCTATCTCTCCGGGTAATCCGTACTGGCATAGACTGCCGATAGGAGCCAGGGATTAGAAGTCCCCTCAGTGACAACAAGACCGATCTGCTGGTTACACTGATAGAAAGCATTAATCGTAACAGTAGAGTCACGCCAAATGGCCAACATACCCTCAGACATACCCTCAGCCTCCACCGCATAAGAGGACCAAGAACGGGCAATCTGTCTCCGAAACCGCATCAAACTATCCCTCGACACCTAGTTTCTAGAAGAACGCATATATCAAAATTATATAATTGCAGCAATCTACCAAAAGAGGAATGAAATGAGGGCTTATTAGCACCTCGAACATTCCAAATTAAGATCTTCATAAACTAGCTGGAGGTAGATGGGGACCCCCCTGGTCCTCAGCCATATCACTATCAGAAAGGCACCTAGCAGACTGGGTGCCACCCTCATGATAAGTCTGCAGAGCAACTGGATCAACTTCAATGTCAACAGACCTTGGAAAAAGGACCTATGACAATAGAGCTGCTCCCTAGCCCATGAAAACTCTAGTGGATATCACAATCCTGATCAGCGGCCCTATCCGGGTTGACCAAAACCACCTCTTGACCCTTGGCCTGGCAGCAAGAGGGCTGGGTCGGTCCAGCTGAAGAAGGAATTAGATCTACTCTGCTTTTGGGGTTGGAGCCCTTAACTTTTCCCTTCCTCTTCTCCAGTTTAGAAACAGACCTAGGAGGCATGCTTTCAACCGGTCTGGCCCGCTTAAGGGGCCCTGGACACGCATCCATAATATTCGACTGGCCCCCTTCATTGGAAGCTGAACCCAGAGAGGCAAATGGGTTAGAAGACACATAGGATTGGGATAATTTAGGATCAGAGACCCCAACCTGATCCTGCTTCAGCTTGCCTCTTCCTGAAACCTTAAAACTGGCACGCGCCATTTGAACCAACACGGCCACCATTCCTGAATCATTCATCTCCCCTCCCTACTTCAAACCAACCAAAGCTTCATTCGAAGACACAGGGAGGCACCTGCGAGCAACTTTCACCGGGAGCTGCCAGCCCTCAGACAATCCATGCTCCACTGTAACAGACTGAGAAGCTGGCCTTGGAGAAGAGGCAGACGGAGGAGACTTCAGCAGGGGGGCTGCTACAGTCCGCCGCTGACGGAGAGCAGTCATCCATGGCCCAAAGACCGGGCCGCTGGCTGCTACCTCCGCCTCAGACGTGGCCGACGGCTTGCACGATCCATCCAAGTGCAAAGATCCACAGTCCAGACATATACCCTCCACCGATTCAAAGATGAATTGCTACCAAAACTGCCCTCGGATCCCCTGCACCCGAGTCCCAGGCCGAAGAGGACGACGAAGATCAACTCGAACAGCAACCCTCGCGTAGGCTCCCTTGTTCTTCGACTGGGTAGTAGCATCAGCACCGAAGAAGCTACCCGCAGGCTCTGTGATTGCTCTGAGGATGTCGTCCTTCTAGAACTCCATCGGGAGGTTGGGCAATCTCATCCATAACATAGCCAAGGAGATGGGGTCCTTAGCCGGGAATAATTCCAAATGCCAAGCTTCCGTCCCAACAATCTGCCGTTAACCACCCACGGGCAGTTGAGAACCAGATCACATGCCGCCGGATCTTCAAATCGAATATATGACAATGAAAAGCCAGGCTAATTGGGATGATGGCACCTTGATCCCAGCTCTTCTGAACTCCCTGAGGTATGCATCAGCCGGCACCCATCTGAGGAATGAGCGGGCATGAATAGCCCTCCGCTGCCACCCCGACATCTCCTCTTCCAACATCGCCTCCGGGACCTGAACAATATCCAAAAAATGGGCTTCCAACCTGCCACCTCCGCCGTCAAAGGAGACGAAGATATCCATCTATACCCCTGCTCTGATGCCCATCTCCTAGGAGCCCGTCCATCCTCAGCCCCATCAGACGCCATGGGAAGACAGGGAGCAATCGGACGAAAGACTACTAGAAGCACTCAACCAGACGGCGAAGATCGCCGGAGATCGGGAGGGAACTGACTAGAACTTTCCTTGGTCAAATATCTGAGACATTCTCACTATCATTTTTCAATTGAGCATTGCTACTGCCCCTTCTATTATAATCCATTCTCCCGAGGCTATCCAAGTTGCATCAATTGGTTGTTATAGTCATTATGTCTGTTGTACTTTCTCAATTGAACTTTAGTTTAAATAATCAAAATTATTTTAAAAAATTAACTTAATATTAAATATTATTAATATAAATTTAATTTAAAATTTTAATTATATTATTTTAATATTTTTAACATAGTCAAATTAAATTTGACTTTAATTGTTAAATTAATTTTCAAATCTTGGTTGATTAATTCATTATTATTATTATAGTGATTCATAATGAAATCCAAAAATGCTGTAGATCTTCTCATGCTGAAGGTATTCTTTTGGGAAGTAGAAGGTACTCTATGAGAAGTAGAGGAGAAGAAATTAGCAAACCTTTTTTTCTTAAAAAAAGAAAAGTAATCTAGGCATTGGTTTCTCTCTGCTAGGGTAAAGGATAGCGAGCACCCTCTCTCTCTCTCTCTCTCTCTCTCTCTCTCTCTCTTAAGGCTGAAGAAAGAGGAGGGAGGTCTTGTGGCAATGAAAAAAGTCACAACTATATATATATATATATATATATATATGTATGTATGTATGTATGTATGTATGTATGTATGTATGTATATGTATATTAAAAAATTCAGTTGAATGCGCTAAGTAATTAGACTTGATTTGGACCAAGAATTTATACCAAGAATAGTATCCAACCCATTATTTAGTATCAATATATATATATATATATTATTAATAAAAAATAAATTTTATTGTACAAAAGAGCACTACAATAACTTTTTTTAACTTAAAAATAATGTATTCTTAACCAATATTTTATGAAATATATTTATATTGCACTTACTTATGGTGAAACTATGAACTTCTTCAATATCATGTGATTGAACTTTAGAATCGTAGTAATTCATCAACTTAGGATTTTGAATGTTATCTTCTTGGCATGCACGATTATGTTTACTTAACTCTAAATGCTAGGCATTGATCTGTATGTTTTTTTCTAATTTTTTAATAAATTATAAAATCTTTGCATATAAGAAACGATCTTTCCTTCATTATAATATTTGCTAAACTTGATTGCCACTTATAATACTTTCTAGTTTTTAACCCTCCAGTTGCATTAATTTCTAGCTTCTAGCCCTCATAACCCTTTTCAAATGTGGCATATGAAGTCATATGACCTGATAATGTATTATATCTAATTTAGCATGCCGTTTATCTTAATGAATTTAGAGAAGATAAATGATGAAAAAAAATGCACTCGAATTAAGTTAAAACTATAGTAGGTCTTGATATTTTTTTTTCTTATATACACACATAATCATGTTAATTTTAGAATTTTAAATATGAATTTATTTAAATTCTAGGTTTAATTTTGAAATTCAAATCTATATACATATTGAGCTTTTTTTTTTAATAAACTGCTATATGGTTTCTCCATGTTAGCAAGTTATTAGTTTTCAGCACCGATTCAAATCTTTTCTCTATTGAAGCGAAGATTAATAACATAATTTTTTCAGATAATATATCGACAAAATATCACTCCATCATAACAATTATTTTTTGGATTCGATGCATCGTACACCATATCGATTCTTTGAGGATAAAAAATGCAACTACGTAATATTAGACTGAAGTAATGCTTTTCTTTGCTGATTTTTATAAATAGATTTTTATAAAATAAAAAAATTATTATCAAACATATTCAAAAGCATCAAAGCTTTCCTTTAATCATTTTCCACTTCAATGGTTGGGTATAAACTCTTGAAAGGCACAAGGGTCTATTCTTATGGATTTTGAAGTTGTCAAATATTTCGCTTGCAAAAAAACTTATGAAAAATATCTATGTGATTGTGATACATAAATTAAATTTTATATTAGATAAAAAAATATGTGATTATTTTTAATATCGAATTCATCGTTGGTTACTACTGATGGGGCCATGATGGGGCCAATGAGCCCCATGGGCAACGGTAATCCCACCAAGGTCAGACTAGTGGTTTCTGGAGTCGTCCCTCGACCCTCGGCCTTGGCCTCTCGAGTCGGCCTCGGCCTCAGCCAGACACACCCTCGGCCCTCAGCCCCTCGGCCTCCGAAAGATAGCCCCTCGGCCTCGAGAAGACACCCCCTCAGCCTCTTCTGCTCGGCTATGAACAGTGATCGGCCTCGGCCTCGACCCTCGGCCTTAGCCATGAACAGTGCTCAGCCATGAACAGTGATCGGCCTCTTCCCCTCAGTCTTGGCCCTCAGCCTCGGCCTCAGCCCTCGGCCTCGACCATGAACAGTGCTTGGTCATGAACAGTGATCAGACTCTTTCCCTCGGCCTTGGCCATGAACAGTGATCGGCCTCGGCCTCGGCCATGAACAGTGCTCAGCCATGAATGGTGCTGGGCCATGAATAGTGCTTGGCCATGAACAATGATTGGCCTCTTCCCCTCAGCCTTGGCCCTCAGTCTCGGCCTCAGCCCGCAGCCTCGGCTATGAACAGTGCTCGGCCATGAACAGTGATCAGCCTCGGCCTCGGCCATGAACAGTGATCGGCCATGAACAGTACTCGGCCATGAACAGTGCTCGGCCTCTTCCCCTCAGCCATGAACAGTGCATGGCCATGAATAGTGCTCGACCTCTTTCCCTCGGCCATAAGTAGTGCCATGCAAATGTTCACCCATGGCCTTCTCTGAAGCTCATCCAAGGGCATGAACAGTGCCATGCACGTACTCTTTAATCAATACTCCACGAGGGACAGAGCCAGCTTCAACTCCAAATTTCATCTTCTGCCTCAGCGGCTACACTTCGAGGCCTACGTGCCTAACTTTATCGCCCATCACTGTCCACACAGAACAGCGGAAAGGTGGTGTGGGAGACACATCTGACAGGCGCCATAACGGTCAGCCATGCCCTGCAACAGCCTGCAACATTTATCCAAACCAAGCAATACCTACCAACTATACAGCCACCCACATTTGATGGAACATAGCGTGCAACTCTGACAAATCACATGGAGGTCAGCCCCACTGTGCTGCCCCCATCATCAATGCTCTGACAAGTGATCATGTCCTAAGACTGGCAGACTCCAAGCATCAATAAAATGGGTAAGAGGGACCCCCGACCAGGTAACTGATAACTCACTACATTCTCAAACACTCATTCTTGCTCATAGAGAGCATGGCTCTAAGCCTCTCTCTTCTTCTCTCTTTCAAGCTTTCTCAAGCTCACGGCTGTTGCTCAGAGCACTGACTTGAGCGTTGAAGGATCCCCGTCAGAATCACTGGTCCTCGGGACTTATTTGCAGGCTCCCAGGCATAAGAAGCTCGCTGGAGGATCCCGAGCTCACTGAAGGAAGCGATCGGACGCTCACGGACGTTCGAGGATGATGATTTGGTATCAACAGATTGGCGCACCAGGTAGGGGGCAGAGCATGGATCATCAATGATGCTAGCTTGCGGATCCTCATCCCCTTAGATTAGCATGGTGGATCAAAACGATGGTAATGACAAGAGCCCGAAGAGCTTCCACCAGTCACGCTAGGGGGCACCCTCAACGAGCTGAGCAACAGAGCCAACCGCTCCACTCCACCATCGCCACTACCTCAGGCCACTCAAGCAAAACAGCATGCCACCCTCATCCTGCAAATCCATACATTGATGGTAGCTATCCAAAAGCTCCAGAAGCAATATCTCATGGCCACACAGTAGCCAGCAAGAGCTTCCGCTCCCTCTTTAGTTGCTCAAGCCAGCCATCATCCATTCCACGGAAGATCTCCCCAATAAGAGGCTCACCGCCATCAAGCTCATCAGTATGAGCATCTTCAAGCTCAAAAGCAAGAGCTCACTAGCAAGAGTGACACCGCTCGCCATCCAAACGGCCTCCTCTCCTACGGACGGCGATGTGGGGGGAGGCCCAAGCAAGGGCGCCAGCACCTCCACTCCAATGAACTTGCTTTCCGGGGGATAGACCACCAACGAGATGATGTATCTAAATCATCAGAGGGAGACAAATTCCTTCGAAGGCACTTAACAATCGTAGTTCACAAGAGGCAAGCAATCCTGGGGCTATCTTCGGCCAACAGGGAGCTGATCAGCACTCCTCCCCGGTCGCTTTTTCTCCTTCCAAACCATCTGCATCAAGTGCCGCATCGTCATCATCACCTGGCATATCTTCATGGCCGGGTTCCCTCCAAGAAGTAAGGTCCTAGCCTGGCTGTGTGGGTAGAGGATCGAGGATGTGGTCCAAGTCCCAGCCCAGTGCCATGCCATGCAAACTTATATGAACAAGATTTAACATATGAAGGAAAGGAAGCTTGGTGCCAGTAAGAGGACAAAGAGAGGACGTTGGGCGGAGGGTCATTATGGCCTTCCCTATACTCGTGTGTCAGGGCTCTATTAATGCCAAAAGAGACCAACAATGCAGGTTCTCCTCCACTCTCGAATAGTCTTCTTTGCCTCCGCAAATACCCCGATCCAGCACCAGAAAAAGCTGGAGAAAGCTCTCTGTTCCGACTCCATGCCGACCCCCAGCATCATCGAACATGACGCAAAGGCCAAAAAGCTATAAAAGCTAAGTACACTACACTTTGAGAAAAGCTTCTTTTCATTAATACTTGAATGCATTGCAGAAAGACTGACAGCAGCGTCGGCAACAAAGACCGACCCTAGCACCGGCATCAACTTAGCCTCAACGGCTTCATCACAGCCTTAACGGCATTGTCACAGTCTCAATGGCTTCATCCCAGCCTCGGCGGCTTTAACTCTATCTCAGTGGACAACGGCCAACCGAGCAGCCATTCCCAGACTTCACATCAAAAGAAAAAGGTACATGATGACTCTCAACTCTCAGATCACCCTCCGGGATTAAAAGGCACCTGATAACTCTCAACTCTCAGGTCACCCTCCAGGATTAAAAGGCACCGATGACTCTCAACTCTCAGGTCACCCTTCGGGGTTCAAAAGGTACCTTAGCCTTGTCCAAGCACCCTCAGATTACCCTCCGGGGTTAAAAGGTACCTGACGACTCTCAACTCTCAGGTCACCCTTCGGGGTTCAAAAGGCACATGAGCCTGGTCCAAGTACCCTCAGGTCACCCTCCGAAGTTAAAGGCTCCCGAGCATGGTCCCATCACAGCGACTCTTGGGTCACCCTTCGGGGTTCAAAAGGCACCCGATGACTCTCAACTCTCAGGACATTCTTCGGGGTTCAAAAGACACCCGAGCCTGGTCCAAACAACCTCAGGTCACCCTCCGAGGTTAAAGGCTCCCAAGCATGGTTCCATCACAGTGACTCTTGGGTCACTCTTCGGGGTTCAAAAGGCATTCGAGCCTGGTCCAAGCACCCTCAGGTCATCCTCCGGGGTTAAAGGCTCCCGAGCATGGTTCCATCACAACGACTCTTGGGTCAACCTTCGGGGTTCAAAAGTCTCCCGAGCATGGTCCCATCCTAGCGAATCTCAGGTCACCTCCGTGGTTCAAAAGGCTCTCGACGGCCTCAACTTTGCCACAACGGCTTCATCACAGCCTCAATGGCATCATCATAGTCTTAACGGCTTCAATTCTATCTCAGCGGCTAGTGGCCAACTGGGTAATATCTTTGTTTAAAGTATACACTTGCAACATATTGCTGGTCACTTTTAGCCATTCAAGAAGAAGCCCCAAGTCAACTCATAGTAGGGAGAGGCTAACTCCCCGGCTCACAGTTGACGCGCACCATCTTCAAATTTCATGACAAAAGTAGAAGACCTAAAGTCAACTCAAAGTCAGGAGAAACCAACTCCTCAACTCATAGTTGACTGGCATCCGCTTCCAGACCCTACGTCGGGAGAAGATTACTGGCTACTCCTAGCCAGTCTAAGATAATCATTTATCTTCAACATTACTTAAAGTCTTTGAGCAGACAAAAGCACAAGAGAGCATGCAGATGTGGTCATAAGTCCACATAAGGCAGATGAAAACTATCCAAAGCTGGCGTGCAGAGACAAGTGCAAAAGAAAGATATTATAATTCCTACACTCCTTTCGCTTGGCAGATGCAGGGCATGCGGTCGTACAAACTCAGAAGTGTGGGGGGCATCTGATAGGACCAATGAGCCCCATGGGCAACGATAATCCCACCAGGGTCGGACCAGTGGTTTCTGGAGTCGTCCCTTGACCCTCAGCCTTGGCCTCTAGAGTCGGCCTTGGCCTCAGTTAGACACCCCCTTGGCCCTCAGCCCCTCGGCCTCGAAAAGACAGCCCTCAGCCTCAGGAAGACACCCCCTTGGCCTCTTCACCTTGGCCATAAATAGTGCTTGGCCATGAACAGTGCTCGGCCACGAACAGTGATCGGCCTTAGCCCTCGGCCTTGGTCATGAACAGTGATCAGCCTTTTTCCCTCGGCGTCGGCCCTCGGCCTCGGCCATGAACAGTGCTCGGTCATGAACAGTGATTGGCCTCTTCCCCTCGGCCTCAGCCATGAACAGTGATCGGCCTTGGTGTAAGCCATGAACAGTGCTCAGCCATGAATAGTGCTTGGCCATGAATAGTGCTCGATCATGAATAGTGATCGACTTCTTCCCCTCGGCTTCGGCCCTCGGCCTCGGTCATGAACAGTGATCGACATCTTTCCCTTGGCCTCAGCCCTCAACCTCAGCCTCAGCCCTTGGCCTCGGCCATGAACAGTGCTCGGCTATGAACAGTGATCAGCCTCTTTCCCTCGGCCTCGGCCATGAACAGTGATCGGCCTCGGCCTCGGCCATGAACAGTGCTCGGCCATGAATAGTGCTTAGCCTCTTCCCCTCGGCCATGAACAGTGCTCGATCATGAACAGTGATCAGCCTCTTCCCCTCGGCCTCGGCCCTTGGCCTCAGCCTCAGCCTTAGCCCTCGGCTTCAACCATGAACAATGATTGGCCTCTTCCTCTCGGCCATAAATAGTGCTCGGCCATGAATAGTGCCATGCCAATGTTCACCCACGACCTTCTCTGAAGCTCATCCAAGGGCATGAACAGTGCCATGCACGTACTCTTTAATCAATACTCCATGAGGGACAGAGCCAGCTTCAACTTCAAATTTTATCTTCTGCCTCAACGGCTACACTTCGAGGCCCACGTGCCTGACTTTATTTTCCATCATTGTCCACACAGGACAGTGGAAGGGTGGCGTGGGGGACATGTCTGGCAGGCGCCATAATGATCGGCCATGCCCTGCAGCAGTCTACAATAGCTGTCTAAACCAAGCAATACCTACCAACTATGCAGTCATCCACATTTGATGGGACATAGCCTGCAACTCTGACAAATCACATGGAGGCCAGTCCCACTGTGCTGCCCCCATCATCAATGCTCTGATAAGTGATCATGCTCTAAGACTGGCAGACTTCAAGCACCAATAAAATGGGTAAGAGGACCCCCGATCAGGTAACTGATAACTCACTACACTCCCAGACGCTCATTCTTGCTCACAGAGAGCACGGCTCTAAGCCTCTCTTTTCTTCTCTCTTTCGAGTTTTCTCAAGCTCACAGCTGTTGCCCAGAGCATTGACTTAAGTGTCGAAGGGTCCCCGCCAGAATCTTCGGTTCTCGAGACTTGTTTGCAGGCTCCTAGGCGCAAGAAGCTCATCGAAGGATTTCGGGCTCGCTAAAGGAGGCGATCGGATGCTTGCGGACGTTCGAGGACGATGATTTGACGTCAATACTTATGATGAATAATCACAGGTATTAATAACGGCCAGCATTTATGATGTTATTATGAGATATTATCAAGGTTACATTATCTTTATATTTTAAATCATAGAGTTCTCTTTGGACCGAAACAAGAACAGAAAAGTTAAGGATGCTTGCTGTGTCATCGCCAGCAAAGAAGGTGCCAAAAACGAGTGCGAAGGAAGTCTAATAAGAATTCCATGATACATGAAGCAAATGGCAGCCGATTGGAAGGCGAGCAAAAGACTATCGAATCAAATATCTGGACCAAGTCTTCCTTGCCAGATGGGAAAAGAGTACGGAATCAAATAAACTTGGACGGGACGTACCTTGGAATAAAGCGTGAACAAATGCTTTGATGAGCCTTGCAGTTGAATAAAGATGGTAAGCTTCTTGCAGCCGGTGGCCATGGCTTCCTTGATATATCGGTCCCTATGGCGGAGCTTCAGGCAGCATGGACTGGTATTACTTATGCGGTTCGTCATTTGGCTTCTAGCAGATTGATTATTGAGGAAGATTCTCTCATGGTTGTTCGCTGGATACGTCGGGATGGAGATCTTCATTCCATCAACCCCCTGCTCCATGCTATATAGGATTCTCTCCGGACTACAGTCGAGCCTCTGATTCGCCATATTTATAGGGAAGCCAATGCTACGGCTGATTGGGTCGCTAATATTGCATCTCGCCACCCGGGCTCATGGGATTGGAATGTGGGTGATCCTTGCCCTCTTATTTTGCAGCAAATCATATATTTTGATCTCTCGGATTTGAGTCATGTCAGACTAGTGTGATCGCCAGCTGTTAACAAAAAAAAAAAAAATTGCTCGCGGCAATGCATTGGAATTGGGTAAAGATATGCGTTGTTACCGATGGGCCTTCGAGTAAATGGTTTTGGTGAGGATATGTTCTCATACGCACGTTGGAATTGAGTAAAGAAGCGCTTTCCTTTTACGAATGGCTTTGAAACTGAATAAAGATAACGGCTGGAGATACGTTCTTCGATGTGCATTGGAATGAAGCAAAGATAGTGATTTTATTTTTTTTCCGAAACAAGCATCAAGCCTTTTGCGATGATGAGACTAGCTTGATAATGAGACTAGCTTGATAAACGTAAGGTATAATTAGTTACTCTCATAAAATAGGAGCCCCGACCTCTCCATTTGCTCCCGTTCAGTTTTGGCAGCAGGCATTGTTATCCTCTAGGAGACAAATGATAAAATTATTCTTATATATTTTAAACAATAAATAAATAAATAAATTGAAAAAAAGTTATTTACTATAATGAATGAGAGATGTTCCTATTTTACAAGGATAATTCAATAGAATTATAATAAATGTTATCTTCAATGTCATATTATCACTACTTCTATTTAATACATATGGTAGACTCCACTCCTTTTCGAATTACTTTGAATATATCCTGCGAGGTGGATGAAAATCGTGGGCTTTAAAGTTTGAAGAGGGGATTGGCCATTTCAGAAATTAATTGAATAAAAATATTAAAAAATAATATAAGAATTAATTTTAGACCATCAAAACTAAACCCGCATGCGTACAATACAATCCATATGTCCCATAATATTAACTATTTTTAAAATTATTTTTTCAATTTGAAAGAATAAATCAATTTTTTGAAAGTTAAAACATAAATGTTTCAATATATCCTAATTCATAATAAAATCTTAATTTAAAAAGTCTTAAATTAAATTAGTCGAGATCGTCACAAGCACTAGTTAAGTTCTCAGACATGGATAGAAAAATGGTATATCAATTTCAAGTTGAGTTAGGCCTACCATAAATGCCAGGATGACTTCATGCAATCAATCATGGAGTTTCCTTCATAAGGCTCTAGTTGCACATCAAACCCTTCTCTTGTATCACTCCCACTCCATCCTATAGGATTGTAACATGAAAACAAGAATATTTGGATGCAAATTCAGCTAGCAATCCCCATAGGAGATCTTGATCACCTAAAATCTATATACAAACATAAATGAAAAAAAAAATGATACTATCAAGTGGACAAACTTTAAACTCTTGAAGATAAATTATAGCTGATTGTTGTAACTTCTTTTATTAAGCTAATAAGTAATTGTTGAACACAACTATTTTTATGTATATTAGAAAGTAAGTTCAAACTTTTGCTTAAATCTGATAATTATTGAATTGACTTTCTAACAATTAATAAGATTTTTTTTTTGCCGGTTATGATTGGCATACTAGGCCTATATTAATTTTGACTCTTCTAACCTTCTTAAATAAATTATTAAAAGCAATTTTTAATGACTCCCTAGGCTAGTTTGAGAACTCATTATTTAGTCCTTTTTGTAATGATAAGCCCCGAATGAGTACACTTAGTAGAATAAATATTCCATAAAAATTTATAAGAAATTTTAAAAGTGATTGTACATGGATAAAGAAATATATAGAAAAAAATTAAAATAGCAAAGGACATAGAAAAATAAAAGGAGCTGACATCGAAAAGATGAAGCTTAACTTTAAATTTCTTTCTCAAAGCATTGCTTTTCTTTTCAAATCACAAGTAAGGCATATGATCCCTTTATTTTTTTTAATTATATTAATCTTTTTCTTCACTTAGAAGTAAGAATCAATCAAGCTATAAATAACTACAAGACAGTAGCATAGTTTTGATATCAACGAAGAGTTTTAAAACTTTATATATCTTTTGGTGCTTGGTTATCTATCTCCCTTTTTCTTCTGACAAGGAGTGGAAGTTTAATTGGTATGTTTCATTATATTAATTTTTTTAATTTATTACATAATTTATGTTTCAATATCATTTACAAGTTACAAGTTTAGAATTATGACGAAGATATATCTGCCTTACTTCTTACACAAATGACTATGATAAATTATTTTGAATAGACCAGAAAAAATTTAAATTAGATACTTATGCAAAGTACATATTATATTTAATTTTTCCTCTCTTAATTAGCATCATATTTTGATTAATAAATGGTTATTCATTTTTATTTTAAGATTGATGTATATCATGAAAAGTCATATATTTGATCCATGAATTGTGTACATATTATATATTAATTAAAAAAATATTTTTCTTATTATACGACATAATCTTTGCATCATGTTTTAAAATAAAAACCTATATAATGGATCCAAGGGTGCCTAATTAAATTCTTCTTCATCTAAATTTATAAAATTTAATTTTTTATAAGTTAAATCTTAATGAAGAGCATATATCTAATATCTTTTGACAAAATAATTTAAAGGCATTTTTTGAATAAACTAGTAGAAGGGTCTCTATTTAGATACTTAATCATGCAAAATAGCTATTATATTTATTTTGTTCTTTCATTGCTGTCATATTTTGAGTACTGAATAGAGTTCTTTTTTTATGAAGATTAATGTTTAACATGAGAAGCAATAAACTTGATCCATCACTTTTATATACATTATGCACTTTTTATGCTTAACGTGAGAAATAATAATTAGAACATTATAAAATGGTAGTATTTTTCATTGTTCATCCAATTTATGCCTTTTAAAATTTAAATCTTTATTATAATTTCAAATACGATATTTTATTTCATGAACATGTTAATCAAGAAACATAATTATTTATACATATATATACATATGCACACGCATATACATGCATGCATGTTTATATATATATGTGTGTTTTTATGTTTACTTATATCCAAGTAACATTTAATTAGAACACTACTAAATATTACTTAATATTTTTCAATGTTCATCCAATTTACAACTTTCAATATTCAAATCTTTATTATAATATTAATATGAAATTACTTTCATGAAAAATGATAATTAAGCAATACAATTAATTATCTTTATGATAGCAAAAAATGGTAGTTATTTTTATTGTATTAATAGCAACAATTTTAGAAAGATTAACCTTGAGATCTATGGGCATTATTCAAATCTTAATTTATATTTTTGAAATGTGATCTCCATGTTCTATTAGAATTATGAGGTTCTAAACTTTACACCTTGACTACCATCTTTACAATCGTTAATAATTATAATATTCTTTAACTTGTCCTAGAATAAAGTATTAATCATATTTTATGTTTTGCCTAAAAATCCTTGTTGGAGCCGTATTGTTTTATTTATTTATCTTTATGCTATTAAAGATGTAATTCATTGGCATATTTTAGGAATAATTTTATGGTATTAATTTAGTGAAATCCATATTCACAATCTACTATTTCTAATTAGTTGATGTTGTCAATATCTGGCATATAGATAGCATAAGGTGAGTTTTTATTCATTTTGAGTATATTCCCCACTTATGTTAATTCAAAGAGCATGTGATAGTAAATATATAACCATGCTTGATAGTTAAGTAGGATTTTTTTTTTTAAATGAATATAAGAAATGATGAGACTCAATTTGTTTGAATAAATCATAAAAAATTAGTGTTAATTTTTAATGAGGTTTCTTAATGCCAATATTATCTATAATGAAACCCTCTCAAAAACATGAATTGGCTGAATAAAATATAAAGATCCATTTAAGAAATCATTATCTTGATTAAGATAGAAAAGTTGGTAGTTTTTAAAGATTTCTATGCTTAAGCCAAGCTCATCTTCTCCTTAAAATAGTAGGCCTTGTAATCTTGCTAGTAATTATTAAAATAAGAAAATCATTAATTTATCATCAAATGCTTATTAATTACCAATGTATCCCTTAAGGAATAGGGGAGCCCTTGTTTCAACTATCGATACATAGGAAAACAAAGTTAAGTTAAATGATATTGAATTTTAACTTCTTAAATGAATGACAGTGAAAAATGCCAATGGGTTGCGCTCCTTTTCCCATTGGAGGGATGCAGTTTTTAGATTTGATATGGATGACTATCTTATCATTATGAACCGATTGGCATTATTTTTCTTATTGCTTGTGAAAGTAGAATTATAGTAGAAAATATTGAATATCTTTTTTTTTTTTGCTTCTTAAATATTTGATAAATAACTCATCTAATTTCTCACTAAAAAATGAAATTGAGATGCAATATAAGTCCTAAGAATTGCATCAGGTTCTTGTAATACTTTAGTTAATTAAGATATGATGTTTTAGTAATTAATAGATTTTAAGATAGGTTTTATCTTTATGTTTAACAAAACTCACTATAAACTACATTTCAGATGTGCGGGAGAATTTGTTTGGAGACTCTTCTTTAACAACAACGAAAGCCTCTATCTCGTGGACCTATGGGTTTGGTGGAAGAGGTGAAAGTTGCGGAATCCTGGCTAACATATGAAATAAAATCGATACTTCAGGAAAATGTGAATGCTAAAACTATTTGGATCGTGGGGAAGAGGCCCTACTGCAACAGCTGACACGGGTCACAAAGTTGGCTCTACTGCAGATGGCTGAGGAGGAGAATGCTCCATTTGGTCCTGTAATACAGCTGCATGGTCCTTCTTTAAGCAGTAATAATGGCAAGAGAATTAGCTGGCGAAAAGTTGCTATGGCTATTGCAGATGAGGTTGGAAACAGATCGGCACATATGATGTCATGCCTAGGATACCGGAAAAGGAGGTGGAAGAGGATTTGGATGAGGAGGAGGAGGAGGAGAGGCGGGCGATAACTCCATTGACGGAGTGGACCTATGCGAATTTGGTGAGAAAGAATTACCTATTGGTATTAGTAAATATGCTACATCCCATGACACCAAGGGAGTTGGAAAGTGTGGGTCTTCCGCTACCGAACCCATTTAGTCAAAATAGATGGCTGATCTCCACTCCCTCGAGTGACATCGATAAGAGCAGGTTCCAAGACGACCTCATCTTGGATACTCAGACTCAATTTAGTGAAGAGAATCGTCAAAACCTCTTTTTCTTAGAGCTCCATGATGTCGCTTCTTTCTCTTCTCTCAAAACCCTTGACCACAGAGATACTCATGATAATAACCAACTTGATGATGATAAGGAAATATTGTATTTTATGACATTCAATTGCTTACAATATTACTTGCTATTCTTAGATGTTGAAGGTCTAGATGATGACGACAAACAAGAGAAGAATGCGCAAGCTTATGGCCTCCAACAAGAAGAGTTGGTAAGATACTGGGTGGCGGATGGGCTTATCACCACAAGAGGCTCTTGCTCTTGCTCCTCCCCCTACCAAGATGATGCAACAATCATCTCAAGAGGAAGAGAAGGAGAATATGATGCAACAACGTTATTTAGCACTGCGAAGGCCCTACTAAAAGAGCTTTTGGCTCGGTCCTTGTTACAATGCCATGCCTCTCCCAGGCTCAATGCTACTGCAATAACAACAAACTTGGACTCATTCCGTCGTCCATACATGACAAGAGAATGGAAAAGTTTAAAAGACCATCTACATGCCTGAGGGGAGTGGCAAAACTACAACTGGGTCTCTTTCTATTATAATCGAGGCAAGGCTTTTAGTAAAGGAGAAGACTCAAATATCCTCACTACCCTGATCATCAGGGGCTGCTCGCAGTTTAGCTTCTTCCCTGATGACTGGATCCAGAACATGTCCCAACTTCGAGTCCTTGATCTCTCCTATACTCCCTTGACATCGTTGCCCTCTTCATTGTCTCTTCTCACCAATCTCATATTGCTGTCCTTGAAGGGCTGCCAACACCTTAGCTCCCTCGCACCTCTCCCTCCCTCCACATCATCATCGTCTTCTCCTCTTCTTTTATCATCTCCATTACAAGACATAGAAAAGCTGGAAGCATTGGATTTGAATGGAACCCCTTTGGTCGACATTCCTGATGAGGTGGGTGCACGAAGCATTGCCTCCGATACCTCGACCTCTCCTGTCCAAACATAAAATCTCTTCCTCCCTCTCTGTTCTTTGACATGTCATATCTAGAGGAGCTCTTTCTTAATCAGTGCACTGCACTAGTAGATCCACTACCCTCTTTGGAAGCATAACAAATCTTCAAGTGCTTGTCTCACCGAAAGTCAGATCACAACCCTTGCAGATGTGGCCTTTGAGCACCTACATCAACTTCGACTTCTTGACCTCTCTAATAATCATCACCTGATATTACTGCCACAATCTCTCTCTAGAGCACAAGGTCTCGAGGAGATTCGCCTTCAAGATTGCATGAACTTGGGGGATGTTAAAGCCATTGGTGGGGCCAAGCTCAGAATTTTCCTCCTCTCTGGTAACAATTGCCTGACATCATTGCCAGAATCACTCTTAAAGGCAACAAGCCTTGAGGAGATCCGACTCCAAGATTGCAGGGCCTTGAAGGAGATAAATATGTCCGACAACAGCAGCCTCAGGCATTTCTTCCTCTCCAGGTCGCCAATTGTTGAATTGGTCTCCCTGCGAGCATGTCAGCAACTGAATACCATAGACTTGAATGATCTTCCAGACCTCAAAATGGTTGATCTTTCAGCAACTGGCTCAAAAAAATTCCAGCCAAGATCTTCAATCTACCTAAGCTGAGGCGTCTGGATCTTTTGGCATTACGAGATTAAGAAGTTTTCCTTGGAATGAGATACAACAGCTCCCTAAGGAGTTCCACCTAGATCAGTGTAACTGTGATGGTGACGGCACCACCCTTGATGACATCCACGAATCCATCAAACAACATGGAGATGGCGAACCTAGCAAAGTTCACATTCGTGTTGGTGATTCAAGGTTATTCCGCACCTTGGACGCCAATGCTGGAGCAGGTGATAAAGAAACGATCATTTTATGTTTGTGTTTCTCCCTGCAGTGAAGCGGGAGCATCAGCAACTCACTGTCATCAGCTAAGCCAGAAGGTCTGGAATTCATCCCTTTTCAACGATGTGGTTGCAAAGATCACAACCACCAAGCATGCCGCAGCAGAGCTTCTTATTCGCCCACACTACCTTGACAAGCATGCGGAAATCAAAAATGTTAGACGAACGCCGATCGAGCTTCGTAGTCTTCTCCACTGCGTGGAGTCCTTGTTCTTGGATGGCAATATGTTTGACGTAACCATAACAGCCCTACAATATGCCTTGCCTGAGTTAAAAGAGTGCCAGGTCATGCGGTTGCCATAACATGAAGGGCATCTTTAGCCCGGATGCTCCACTATTGATACAACATTTGAACCTGTTTTGGAGAAGTTGTGGGTGTCCGACCTCAGAAGTCTCGCCGAGGTTTGCTCCATACACTATCAATATTATTTCAAGGCAGATTTTTTGAAGCTAAGATATGTGAACCTAGAGTACTGCCCTAGACTAGAGAAAGTCTTCCCTTGGACCTTGGACCTTCCAAATCTAGAGAGCCTCAGCATCAAATTCTGCGGCAATCTCAAGTCGGTATTCTACTCAACAGAGCATCGAATGGAAATCGGGCTACAATTGCTTCAAACCATATGTTTGTTGGAACTGCCACATCTGCAGCATCTCCACGAGGGCCAGAGCTTTCGATTGCCCGTATTGGAGGAGCTTGAAGTCCGGGGATGCCCAGGCCTTTGTAGACTGCCTCTCTTAGGCCAGCCACCATCTAATCAACATGGTGACCAATCAGCCACTACTACTATGTCCTCCTCTGCTCCGACTACTCATGCTCTCATCGACAAGTCCATGTAGTGGAGAGTCGCGCTGGTGGAACAACTAGCCTGGAGTGATGAGGAGCATCACTGTACGGACTGCTTTCATTTCAAGCCGCAACTCCCAATTGCTGCCATCAAACCTGGGATGAGAAAGGCCCTTGATATGAATCAGGGAAAGGTAAATAAATGAATTAGAACTCATATCGTCGTGTCTACGTGTGCTATTGTGTGTACCCATCCTTGATTTAGTTTGGTTTGGTTTGGTTTTCACTGTCGCCCTTGTTGCTTTATTGTTTGTTTTAATTTATGTTTTCTCTGGCAAGCCGAGATGGCATGTATGTTTTTCTAGCAAGGTGTGATTGGATTTATGTTGGCTTGTTATTGAGTGTGAAGTTTTCTAATTGTATGATTGATAATTAAGCTTTTCTAGTGTTGCTGGATTTTATGTATGTTAATAAATTATCATCTAGGTCTTGGATATGTAATCCCTCTCCTATATTTCATAAAGAACAGCAAGGGTGAGTGTTGTATCTAATGATTTAAATAATTTATTATGTTAAAGAAAAACACTTTGGTGGGACGGAGGTTCCTGTTAAGCACATTTAATTCATAGGAAATTGATGATTGGCTAATTGAGAGTCCATGACCTTAAAATGACAGCAAAAGAGCATAGAATGATCACAAGATTTATGAACTACAACACTTCCACCAAGAAAAGGGTTATGGTTCTAAGTATTTTGATGAAAGCTAACAGGAATAATCTGTGTACACGGAGTTGGTGCGCTATCATGGTTAGCAAAAAGGCTACAAACATGGGGCAATATAACACAGGTAAGTAAAGAATTGTTTTTTTGGATTGTAATAGACAAGCTGAGAATTTTAAAGTTTCTTTTGATTTTGTTT